>CAUYTI010099143.1:0-68141 GCA_963575145.1 Galago senegalensis | reverse complement strand
CAAACAACAATGATGGCTGCAACCAAAAAAAAAAAAAAAATGGCCAGGCGTTGTGGCGGGCGCCTGTAGTCCCAGCTACTTGGGAGGCTGAGGCAGGAGACTCGCTTGAGCCCAGGAGTTGGAGGTTTCTGTGAGCTGTGAAGCCACGGCACTCTACCCAGGGGGAAAGCTTGAGGCTCCGTCTCAAAAAAAAATAAAAAAATAATAGAAATGTTCTGGGCAGTGCCTATGGCTCAGTGAGTAGGGCGCAGGCCCCATATACCAAGGGTGGCAGGTTCAAGCCCGGCCCCAGCCAAATTGCAACAAAAAATAGCTGGGCATTGTGGCAGGCGCCTGTAGTCCCAGCTATATGGGAGGCTGAAGCAAGAGAATAGCCTGGGCCCAAGAGCTGAAGGTTGCTGTGAGCTGTGATGCCACAGCACTCTACCGAGGGCAACAAAGTGAGACTCTGTCTTCTAAAAATAATAATAATAAATAAAATTAAAATAATAGAAATATTCTGGCTCAGCGCCTCTACCTCAAACCACTAAGGTGCCAGCCACATACACCAGAGCTGGGGGTTCAAATCCGGCCTGAGCCTGCCAAACAATGACAACTATTACCAAAAAACAGCTGGGCACTGTGGCAGGTGCCTGCAGTCCCAGCTACTCAGGAGGCTGAGGCAAGAGAATCACCTACTAGGAGTTGGAGGTTGCTGTGAGCTGTGTGACGCCATGGCACTCTACCAAGTGCAACAAAGTGAGACTCTCCCTTTACAAAAAAAAAAAAAAAAAGTTCTATAAGGTAGCTACTAGCTACAAATGGGTATTGAACCCTTGAAAATAGCTAGGCAGCCTGGCGTGGTGGCTCACGCTTATAATCCTAGCACTCTGGAAGGCTGAGGCAGGTGGATTGCTTGAACTCAGGAAGTGGGAGACAAGCACTCTACCCATGACAACCGAGTGAGACTGTCACAAGAAGAAAAGGAAATACATGATTGTATTTCCATAGTCTAAATAAAATTTGTTGTTGTTGCAGTTTGCTGGGGTCAGGATTGAACCCACCACCCTCGATATATGGGGCCAGTGCCCTCCTCACTGAGCCTCAGGCACCACCCTAAATAAAATTTGATTCGGGGCAGCACCTAAAGCTCAATAGCGCCAGTCACATACACCCAGACTGGCAGGTTCAGACCTGGTCCCTGCCAGCTAAAAACAAGCAATGACAACTGCAACAATAAAAAATAGCCGGGTGTTGTGGCAGGCTCCTGTAGTCCCCGCTACTTGGGAGGCTGACACAAGAGAACCGCTTGAGCCCAAGAGTTTGAGGTTGCTGTGAGCATCTACCGAGGGCGACATAGTGAGATTCTGTCTCAAAAAAAACAATTTGAGAGGCTCGGCGCCTGTGGCTCAAGTGGCTAAGGCGCCAGCCACATACACCTATGGTGGTGGTTCGAATCCAGCCTGGACCCGCCAAACGACAATGACGGTAAAAAAAAAAATAGCCGGGCGTTGTGGCGGGTGCCTGTGGTCCCAGCTACTTGGGAGGCTGAGGCAGGAGACTCCCTTGAGCCCAGTAGCTGGAGGTTGCTGTGAGCTGTGTGACAACATGGCATTCTTACTGAGGGCAACAAAGTGAGATCCTGTCTCTACAAAAAAAAAAAAAAGAAGAAAGAAAGAAAAAGAGGAAAAACTTATTAGGCCCTTCATGCCAATTTTTTTTTGAGACAGGATTCTCAAGCTGTCATCCTGGGTAGTGCTATGATGTCAAAGCTCACAGCAACCTCCAACTCTTGGACTCAAGTGATCCTCTTGCCTGTTTTCCTGTTTTTAGTAGAGACAGGGTCTCACTTTTGCTCAGGATGGTCTCCGAACTGTGAGTTCAAGCAATCCACCCGCCTTGGTATAGGCATGAGCCATGGCACCTAGCCCTTCATACCAAATCTTGTCCATACGATATTGGTCTTATCTACTCCTTGGCCACAGTCAGTCTCTGAGTATTTGTATGAATATACAAATATCTAACATATGTACAACTCACAGTCACAGACTATTACAGGTAATATGTACCTATTACAACTTACAAAATCAAGTTAAGAACAAACTTACAGAACCTGTCCTTGTCCATAACCTAAAGACTGCCTGTATGTTTCAGAAAGGTGATTATCCTGGAACTACCATTATGGAAAGAACCAGATTTAGTCTGGAAGTTTTCCTTCTCCCACTGGCACAAGCCTTGGCACTTACCAAGTGTTCAATAAATGCACATTAGCATGCCCCCACACAAGACAATTAGAAGCCACAAGTTAAGACAAAAGGTTTTTATTCAAAAAACACCAAGTATAAAAAAAAAATAAGATCTCTTTTATTCCCCTGTACAGTATTTCACTCAGATAAAACCAGCAGGCTACATGCTGCTCAAAACACAGCCCCAGAGAGGATCCAGAAGGCACCCACCCAGAACTGCTTTTTCTTATCTATGCTATATACAGTCAGCAAAGCCCCTCCCCCACCACTCTTGGAGCCCAGACCCACTCAGGTAAGCAGGTGAGGGGCCCCATGAAAGTCGGGGAGCTGCAGCGCTGTCCCGCCTGAGTCCCGTCACCCCGTGAACAGAGCAAGCGTTGCAGCCCTCCCCAAAAGGTCCCCAAGTCAGAGGAGGAAAGGAGGAAAGAAAACGAGGGCAGCAGCTGTGGAAGCTTGGAGCAGGAAGGGAACCAAATAAATAAATAAATAAATACATAACATCGACCTCCAGGTTAGAATGCGCATCTTTCAAAACGAAAAACAAAAACATGTAAAATAACTTAAAGGCAAAATTTTTAAAAAATTAGATCAACTACAATCCTTTTGTATACTACCATGCCAACTGTACACACATTTACAACTTTTCTGTTGATTTGCATTGTTTGTGCATTTTGTGTGTGTGAGGTCTTGGCTTTGAAACAGTTAAGTAAAAACCAAAAAGGAAGACCAGTTCACTGGGAGTTTTACTAAAGGAGGCAGAAAAAGGGCAGGTGGCTCAGCATTTGGCCCTATAGCCTCTTCCATGGCACCTTTCATGAGGAGGAGAGGGTCAGGGGAACAGGGATGAAAAATAGGGAACCAAACCCAGGCAGATTTTTGGAGAAGCAGCAGGTAAAAGAGGCAAGTTCAAGTATTTCTCCCAGCACAGCCGGAGTCCCCACAGAAGGCACTCAGAAGAGTCGGAAGAGGTGACAGGGACTTAAAATGGTGCTAGTCCTATCCCACCCAACCTGTTTCCCCCCCTTACCCGACCCGTCGCGGCATTCAGCAGAACTTGTGATGAAGGGAACAGTTTTGTGGCAGGGTTCTGACCCACCCCCACCCCCCACCCCCAGGATTTTTGGGAGTCCAGCAAGGCTGGACACCTATGAGAGAGCATCTACAGGAGAGGTTGAGGCCTAGGGCACCTGGAGTGTCTCTCTTCCCCCCTGCTGGGAGGCAGCCTCCAGGTGCCTGGGGTCTGGAATGAGTTATAAATGTTGTTCCTGTATCAAGCACTGTCCTGCTTGGCGAGAAGTGTCACTGGTACTCGGGAAGCTGGAGACAGAAGCTTCCCCTCCCTTAAGCATCTGACAAGGAGGGGAGGACCTGACAGAAAGGCTATTTGCTGGGCCCGGGCAATAGGCTGTGGAGATGAATCTCAGCAGTTTCCTGGGGCAGGAGGACATCTTGCATCCAAGGATGGTTCTGGATTTCTTCGAAGGTTGGCCTATCTGATGGTCTCAGGGCCAAACACCATCTAATGAGATGCTGACACTCTGCAGAAAGCAGGACAAAGATTATGAATGACTCAATTTGCTTTTGCATCACAAAAGGTCTCCCCATTTCCTTCCCAGGGACCAGGGAATCTGGTCCCAAAGAGGCCATGCATTTCCAGAACATTGTGCTCTTCAATGGAAAGGTATTAACCAATATCTACATCTTCAGTTTACTTTCAGCTCAAACAGCTCCCCTCTTAAACTTGTGGTTTTCAAACTTTTAATAGTGGGGGCCTTTCTCACGATACCCACTCAACCAGAAATAGGAAGGATGATGACAAGGAATTAAGATGAGACACCACTGAGCATGATGAGGTGATTCAACTCATGTACTGACTCACAAACATGATCACCACCCACAATGAGGTCACTGGAACCACAGTATTTAGGAAGATACTGCCTTAAGGGAATTGCTAAGAGTCAACTTCTTACTCCCTGGCTGAACAGCCAGTAGTTGAGGAATAAGATCTCTGTTGGACTTAAGAGAAAATAACTTTTCAGAGAAACTAGATTGTCTTTTCTTCTTAATTCTCTCATACATTCTCTTCCTCTGACCTCTCAAGGAAAGCTCAAATGCAAATCACGTGATTTGTGGGTCCAGCTCAATTTTTTTTTTTAAGAGACAGAGTCTCACTATGAAGTCCTTGGTAGAGTGCTGTGGAGTCACAGCTCACAGCAACCTCCAACTCCTGGGCCTAGGTGATTCTCTTGCCTCAGCCTCCCAAGTAGCTGGGACTACGGGCATCCACCACAATGCCCAGCTTTTTTTTTTTCCTTGCAGTTTGGCCAGGGCCGGGTTTGAACCCACGACCCTTGGTATATGGGGCGGGTGCCCTACTCACTGAGCCACAAGCACCACCGGGGTCCAGCTCAATTTTAAGCCGAGGCCTATGGCATCTACTAGAGAGAAACTCTCCAGAATTCAAACGGTTCTAGAAGGACCAATAATCTTGTGATAACCCCTGCTTCTCCTTAACTAGGAACTCTCCCAAAGTTACCTGAAGAGACCCTCTGCCTGAAGAACACTTGGCCCCTGATGATCTCTTCATCGTGTTCAAAAGGGATATCTCCACACACCATATCATACAGCAGGATCCCTAGGGACCAGACAGCTGCTGACCTGCCATGGTAGCGATGGTAGCGGATCCACTCTGGAGGACTATACACTCGGGTCCCTGAAAGCCAAGGGAATAAAAGAGAAAACATCCTTTTAGTAAAAATAAGTACAAAACAACTCTCTATATTTTAAAAAGCACCACCTCCCTTCTCAGGGGCTGGGTGAACTCCATTTTCCCTATGGGCTAAAGGAGAAGGCAGGGGTGGTTTATGGCATTTCTCCAACCCAAAACATTACCCACCTCTCTACCAGCCCAAACTATAAACTGAAATTCTTTACAAACTGCTCCAAAAAACAAACAGGGCTGCCTGCAGACACGAAGCCTGAGGCCATGTGTGGTAGGACCACCAGCAAAGGGATTAAGAGATGAAATCTCTGCACAATCAAGGTAGGTATCCCACAGATGATCCTTAAACTGCATTCAATCCTGCCCAGGAGGTTGGGTGAGATTCTCATGGCAAACAGGACCCAAGCAAAGCTACTTGCACAACATTCTAAGTCAGGGTGCCCTTTGAGAGGCCTTCCTCTCCACCCTCTGAGTACAGGGGCAGACATCCACACCCTTTCCTCCCTAGACTGGAAAGGTAGAGCTGCAGGGCTGGTTTCAGACCACGTGATTCCTGTTTACAAACTTTGGATAGTAAAAAAAAGGAGGGGCCATCCCGCTGGTGCTCACCAGGGGGCAGCAAAGACTCGAAGGAAAAAACAAGGGAGGACCCAGCCAGCCATTAACTGTTAAATACAAAAAATGCAGCCCAACCCAGCGTCCTCCAAGGGCAAATAAACACAAACCACAAGCCCGAGTCACAAGTTTTGAAAGGCTCTCGTTTGTTAGGTTAAGCCGCTCAGATGATGACCCACCCTCCTTTGCTTTCATCTTAGGCTCTGCGTTCCCTCTTTTCTGAACGAACCCGCTCCAAGCCCCTCCCTAGGATAGGTTTTCATCCTCTCCGCAGAGACACCCAACTAATTTTCAAAGCAGCAACAGATCTTATTTCACAACATTTATTCCTGAGTCCCTCACCCCATAACACTAAGAAAAAAGAAAAGAAAAAAAGTGAAACTACTATTCCTATCCCTTAACCTTCCCTAGATCAAAGAGTAATAAACTGCAGCTCTAAAAACTATCTAGCAGAAAACTCCCTAATAAAACAAAACAAAAATTACAAAATCAGCATCAATTTTCACTCCCCAATCCTTTTACTGGCGGGGAAACTGGGTCAGACTTCAGAAATCTGGGCTACCGCCGGTTGCCCACAACCTCTTATTCATCGGGAAGGCTTGAAACCCACTGAATTCCACTTGAAGAATAAAATCATGCCAGAAACATTACAGGTTCAGCTGGCTTGAAATCGCCGGCTTTACTACGCCGGGAAGCTCTCCTTAGTCCCACCCCAGCTAGCACTGAGCCAGGCGGCCCAATGACCTTTACAAAAGGCCGGACGGAGCGGGAGGCCGGCTGAGGCCTCCGGGCCGGCCGAGTCACCTGGGCAGCTCCCTCCCAGGCTGGCTCACCATCGAAGTCCGTGTAGACGGTGTCCTTGAGCAGCGCCCCCGACCCGAAGTCAATGAGCTTGAGCTCGCCGCGATTGAGGTCGATAAGGATGTTCTCGTCCTTGATGTCGCGGTGGAGCACCCCGCAGTTGTGGCAGTGCCGCACCGCCTCCAACACCTGCCAGAAGAAGCTTCGGGCCAGCTCCTCTTGTAGGGCCCCCCTTTCCGTGATAAAGTCGAAGAGGTCTTGCACCGGCTCGGGCCTCTCCAGGATCAGGACGAAACTGTCGGGCCTCTCAAACCAGTCCAAAAGCCTGATGACGCCGGAGAAGCCCGAGCTCACCTTCTTCAGCAGGACCACTTCCATAGGCACTCGGGTGCCATTGGGCTGCAGGGGCCAGAAAGCCGCGTTAGAGCGGGAGTTGGGGGAGCCTCTCACCCCACCCACTTATTCTGAGGGTCGCTCTCCCCAGGGCACTCACCAGCTCTCCCCAGTCGGAAATCCGGTCCTTCTCCACGTGCTTGATGGCCACCTGGAAGACCCATAGTCTCGATTAGGTCCCCTCGCCCATGTGCCAAAAGCATGCCCATGTGCCCCTCGCCCAACGCGCCCTCCCCACGGCGGGGCGCCCACTCACCGGCAAGTTGTCGGAGACACGGATGCCTGAGTACACCGAGCCGAAGCCGCCGCTGCCCAGTAGCGGGCCCACCTGGTATTGGGACTCCAGGGGCTCCTTCTCCTTGCCTAGGAAAGGGGGAGGCACGGGAGACTCAGTGCCGGCCCACGAGCCCCAGCTCCCTAGCCTGGAGATCCCGCCGCCACCCACAATCCCCGGACTGATGGAGGGGAGATTCTCACCGGGCGCCAGTTTGGTGGCGTGCAGGTCGTTGCAGGGCGCGGCGCGCAGGTGGGCAAGCGAGTTGATTTTGGACAAGAGCATCCCAACCTCCAGGGTGTCGGCGCAGGGACTGTGCCCCGAGGAGCTGCAGCAGTAACAGGGGTTGGGGTTGTGCCGCTGGCTGTGTCTATGGCTGGGGCTGTGGCTGCGGGTGGCGTTGCGGCTGGGGCTGCGGCTGGCGCGGAAGGCCGAGGGCGAGTCGGAGGACAACTGGGGGCGCTGCTGGGACTGGCGACGGGAGGGCGCGCCCGCCGGGTCAGGTAGCGCTGGGGGCGGCAGGGTGAGCGGCTCGTGAAGATCGTGCGGCAACACCGTGGGACAGAGGGCTGGTGGCTGTTGCTGTTCCTGTTGCTGCTGCTGCTTCTGCTTCTGCGGGTCCCGCCGCCGCCGCCGACTCCTCTCAGGCCTCCTCCGCCACCGCGGCCGCTGCAGCAGACGCCCGGCTCGCCCCGCCGCCAGGAGTAAAGGGGCGGAGCGCGCCGGCAGGGAGGGAGCGCCGGCGGGCGGGGACGGGGCGGGGCCTCTCCAGGAGGCCTAGGCGGGGAGCGGGGCTGCCGGGCCGGCGGAGGGAGGAGAGGGGGTGGGGAAGCGGCGGGACGGGGCGACTCCCCTCGGCCCCCACTCCGCGCTCCCCACAGCCGCGCCCCAGCCCCGCCCCCGCCGGCGCGCCTCCAGCCAACCAGAAGCCGACTGATCTGCATAACGCGGCGCGCCCCGCCCCCGCTCCGCCCCACTCTGGCGGTCAGAATGGTCTCTACGCCGCCACGACGTGGCGGGAAGGAAAAGGCGCCAAAATGGAGGGGGAGGGGCGCGGGGCGTGAGGGGAGGCGGGAGCTGAGTGTAGGGCCGCCAGGGAGGAAGGATGGGGAGGGGCGTATCGATTCAAACCCAAACAATAACAAAGCCATCAAAGGCCGCCGGAGGCCGACTCTGCGGCTCTGTGTTTCTCCGAGGTTTTTGGGTCTAGGGCTGGAGCTGGAGCATAACAAGTTGCGCGGAGATGACGGGCGTCGGTGTGTCGGGCGGGGAGGCAGGCGCGCCGGGGTGTGAGCGACTGTGTGTGGGGACGCCGACGAGGGTGGTCTTTCTGTGTGACTCAGACCCGAGACCTCCAAGTCTGCTTGGGCGGGTTGACGACACGCTGGAGGCTGGGGCTGGATCCTGGGGGCTGTGTGTCGGGGGGCGCAGGAGCGTCAGGACGTGAGTCACGGCGGCTTCACGCAGGGAGTGGAGGAGTCTCGGGGCTGCGAGAAAACTGGGGGGCGGCGGGGGGGATCCGCTTCTCCGGGAGAGGGTACAGACCTGGGTGGTTACAGCCGGCTAAAAGGTCAGCCCCGGGACTCTCACTTAGAAATGCAGAAGGCCCCGTGAATCCTTATTCCTGAGAAGTGATGTGACTCAAAGTGCCCGAGAAAGAGGAAATCACGAAACAAATGTTAGAATTGTGATGCCAGATGCTGCCTCAGCCCCTTCTGTGCGGGCGGGCGGGGGAGGAAAATGCCTCATCGAAAACCGGGGTAGGCGGGGGCGCCGGGTTTAATCCGAGCTTTCACGTTGTAGCCGCCTTTTCATCAGCGTGTTATTACCAGTCAGATACCAGCGATTATTAGCCGACCCCAGACTTGTCGCAAAGGAAATTCCCCCACCGTGGAAATAACACGGGAGCCCGGCCGATTCCACTTTTGTCCTTTGTCCTTTTAAACTTCATGTAGAGTTGACAACGACGTGTGAAATGAGTAAAGTTCTATGTAATCCATAAATTGAAATGTCACTGGCCTGAGTAATTGAAAGCTAACTACATCCTGTTTTAATATTTTCAAGTTCCTGCCATCTCAAGGAAAAATCAGCGTCTGTATAGCCGCAATCCTTAATGGATTTAAATGTTTCCTCTAAGTTTTCAACAGTGCTCGTGTTATAAAAATACTCTACAACTTTTATAAATTTATCTTATAAAATATTACATATTTTCCTTTTGTTTGTGTGCTGTGGCCTAACTCATTCATATTTGATGACTAGGAGGAAACCCAAGGGAACAACAATTATTCCCTTTTTGCAGATAGGAAAATGAAACATAAGTAGGATGACACGGGGTCATACAACAGCTAATAGAACAGCTAAGGGAGGAGATGAAATGACCCAAATTCAACTCCTGAGTATCAAGGCTTTACACTTACCTTGGTCTAAAACTGACCTTGACGCTTAACAGGATATCAGTAAATAGATGCGACTCCCACCCCCATGCCGCGGTCCTCCCTTTCTTTTATGAAATTCTCGGATTTAGCCAAACAGGACTATTCCACCTTGTTCCCACTCACCTGGCACTTTCCAGACTTTCTGCCTTTGCAGAGTCAGTCAGCCTGGTCTGGGAGTGCCCTCTCCTCCTTTGTACTTTTATTCAAAGCCTTTCTACCCTTCCGATTACTGAACAACCTCCAAACACGCCTTGACTGTACACTCATCTGACCAGTATAGTTTTTGTTTTCTGTTTTTTGGGGGTTTTTGCAGTTTTTGGCCAGGGCTGGGTTTGAACCTACCACCTCCAGTATGTGGGGCCGGTGCCCTACTCCTTTGAGCCACAGGGACTGCCCCAAGGGTGGGTTTTTTATTTTTATTTTTATTTTTTTGAGACGGAGCCTCAAGCTATCCCCCCTGGGTAGAGTGCCATGGCATCACAGCTCACAACAACCTCCAACTCCTGGGCTCAAGCAAGTCTCTTGCCTCCGCCTCCCAAGTAGCTGGGACTACAGGCACTCGCCACAACGCCTGGCCATTTTTTGGTTGCAGCCATCATTGTTGTTTGGCGGGCCTGGGCTGGGGATTCGAACCCACCACCTTAGGTGATGTGGCTGGCGCCTTTGCCGCTTGAGCCACAGGCGCCAAACCGGGTGGGTTTTTTAAAAAAATCTTTTTGTTGGGGCCCCAGCCCCATATACCAAGTGTGGCAGGTTTGAACCCGGCCCCAGCCAAACTGCAACAAAAAATAGCTGGCCATTGTGGTGGGCGCCTGTAGTCCCAGCTACTCAGGAGGCCAAGGCAAGAGAATCGCCTAAGCCCAGGAGTTGGAGGTTGCTGTGGACTATGATGCCACAGCAATCTACCAAGGGCGAGGATGATAAAATGAGACTCTTAAAAAAAGAAAATCTTTTTGTTCATTAACATTTCAATTATTTATATTTTGGTTTTTTATTCCTTGAATGTATACCTTATCCAACATTAGATGAGGGAGAAAACCATAATGAGTCCCAAGAAAAGGGTCATATTTAAAGTCAGTTTAAACTAAATTTAAGTGAATTAAGCAGGCTTAGGCAAAATAAAGTAAAGGTTAGGAGCAAAAGCTTTAAACTGAGTTAGGCTGGTTTCCAATCTGGGATGTGGCACCTACTAGTTATGTGACATTGGTCAAGTTATTGAAACTTGCTAAACTTTAGACTGAATAGAGAGAATACCTGGTGCCCACCTCATAGGGCTGTTATAAGGAACAAATAAAATTCTGCTTATAAAGTGTGTAACCTACCCAGGAGTAAACTTCTAATAAATATTAGCTATGATTGGGCGGTGCCTGTGGCTCAAAGGAGTAGGGCACCAGCCCCATATGCTGGAGGTGGCGGGTTCAAACCCAACGGTGACTAAAAACCGCAAAAAAAAAAAAAAAATTAGCTATGATTATGGCAATAATCATGGTGGTGGTAATGACAATGATGACAAAAGGAAGATTTTTGAAGATTCTAAGGAGAAAGGCTGGATAAATAATTGGATTTTAAATATCTAGGGAGAGAATGTGATTCAAAATAGTTAGATAAATCAAGCTCAACTTTACTTCTTCACTTTCTCTATTTGCAGAGCTAAATATTTAATTAGTTGGAGCTAAAGTGATTAACTTTTAATATATACCTGCTTTATATGGTGGATGCTTCACAGATGGTTGTTATAAAACATGGACCTTGCTTGACAAAGAGCTATTATTTACTTAAAACTGCTTTTAAAGATAATTAGTAAACATTCAAGTGTGTTTTCACTAAATATTTCTCTTAAAGGGTAGGGAACTTTGATGTTTTGATTCATCAAAATATAGTTTTAGGCTCGGCACCTGTGGCTCAAGCGGCTAAGGCGCCAGCCACATACACCTAAGGTGGTGGGTTCGAATCTAGCCTGGGCCCACCAAACAACAATGATGGCTGCAACCAAAAAAATGGCCAGGCTTTGTGGCGGGCACCTATAGTCCCAGCTACTTGGGAGGCTGAGGCAGGAGACTCGCTTGAGCCCAGGAGTTGGAGGTTGCTGTGAGCTGTGATGCCATAGCACTCTACCCAGGGGTATAGCTTGAGACTCTGTCTCAAAAAAAAAAAAAATATATATATATATATAGTTTTAATAATAAGCACTAATGTGTTATCTGAAAGAATGTGACAAAGAATCAGAAAAATCACTCTAGGCTCAGGTGGCTAAGGCGCCAGCCACGTATACCTAAGGTGGCAGGTTCGAATCCAGCCTGGGCCTGCCAAACAACAATGACGGCTACAACCAAAAAATAGCCAGGTGTTGTGGCAGGCGCCTGTAGTTCCAGCTACTTGGGAGGCTGAGGCAGGAGACTCACTTGAGCCCAGGCAATGAGGTTGCTGTGAGCTGTGATGCCATAGCACTCTACCCAGGGGGAGAGCTTGAGGCTCTGTCTCGGAAAAAAAAAAAAAAGAAATGCTTTCTCTATAAACTCAGGAAGGAGACCAGTAAAAGTTGTGTGAAATAAAAATAATTAAAAATGCACACCATACTCAATACAAACCTAATGGAAGAGGTCAGGGCTATGTCTAGATAAATGTGTCTTCCCTCCGCCTCCACTTTGCCTTTACCACAACTTTGCCTTATTCCCTGGTAGCAGGAAAAATGTCCTCTGTATCTTCCCAAGTCTACACATGCCTATCACTTAGCTGTTGCTCAATAAATCTTTGATAAGTATATCAATTCCCAGGGTTGCCCCAACTGGATTGGATTCCAGACTTTATAATATAGCTGAGAAAAAGTACACAAACAACAAAGCCTGTGGATATGGCTCCAAATTTTCCTTTCCCTCCATCTCCTTCCCTTTCCCTGGGGGTAGGAAGACTCATTTCTAAACACTTTCCAATCTAGTCTAAATAAGAGTTAGAAATGTCTAATTAACTTCTACCACTGTGAGGGATTTGCCTGAAATCAGTGTTCTACAGGTTTTCTTTGCAAAATGTCTGTTTAATTTAGTTCATTTAACTAACCCTGCCAATCGATTTAACAATGTTTTCACGTGTGTTTATCTCATTAGGATACCATCTGACCTCTAGTGGCACCGTTAAGGGACACAGCGCACCATGGTTACTTTGCTTTTATATTCTGTGTAAACATGTTGACTAGTCAAAAAGCTACATTTGAAAAATAAGACACACCACATTAAGGTCAAGTCCAGAAGGGTTAAAACAGAAAACTGATAAAAGTTTCATACCAGAAATTCTAAGGCCTCCTCACCACTGGAATTTTTTTAAGTGTTAGATCTCTGACTTGCTCTGAAAACCTCTTGCCCTAGGTCAAGTCCCAGTCTTTCTTTTTCTTTCTTTCTTTCTTTCTTTTTTTATTGTTGGGGATTCATTGAGGGTATACAAAACCAGATTACATTGATTGAGTTTGTTAGATAAGGACTCTCTTGTATTTGTGTCCCGCCCCCCAAAGGTGAGCCCCATCCCTTGACCCCTCACGCCCTCCCTCTTTCCCTTTCTCAGATCTATTTCAATTGACTTATATCAGTACTTTTGTTAAAATTCAGTTTCCAAGTTCCACTGGCACACAGGCCACTCTTTCCAGGTCTTCTGACAGCCCTAACTGTGTCAAGCCACAGCCGGGAGCCAATATCCTTATGTTCCCAAAGGTGCAAATTCAGAGTTTGCGATGCTTTATTCCATTGCGAACAAAACCAAGGAACTGAATGAAAACTTTAGTAATGCAGGAAAAATGTTAAGGAACTGCTTTCCTACATAATACTTTCGGCAACAGCTCTAGCTTGTGGATAGCATCATCTGAAAGAGAAGAGATCTTTCAAAAACGCAAAAGTCCAGCTTCGTTATATTCAGAACGTTCAACTGTCTCATGAATGACACTATGAACACACCACACTCAAAGTTGCTCTCAGAATGTAGAAATCCTGGGTACTGAAAAGCAGGCTGCCGGTGTTCTCCCCCAACCTCTATGTGGCCCAAAGCTCTCATCTATGGATTAGGAAAGACAGAAGTTGTTCTGAAATCCAAAAGTCTTGGCTTCATTACCAATAAATCCAGCTTAAATTACTCCACATGCATCTCTATAAAAACACCATTAAGTATACCATCTCTCTCCATTCTCCCCAAAGCAGGACATAGCTGAGGATATTCCCTATATCACCTTGTTCCACACTGGAGTGCCTACCTTAAATTATATTCAAAAATTGGTACCGCTGACTACCTGGGATCTGCACACGAGGATAGAAATACCAAAGAAATAATATGCAGACCAACTCACAGACAGGTAGCTGTTACTTAACATTTCCAAAAAGTAGATAGGGTCATTATCTCCTGTTGTCAAACTATTAGCTGGTAGATGTCTCAATGAAGACACTGTATATGGCTCTGAGATTATTAATTCAGACAAGACTTTGTCACCATTTTACGGTTTTCCTGATAGAGAAATCAGGCTAATGGGCAAGTGAAGACTCCAACTCCTGGTAGGTAGAGAAGGTGTCAAAGGCCACCGAATTCTGGTTTATTTGGGATGTGTGAGAGGAAGGGGGCAAATGAATGAAACCCAAGCGCCAGTGGCTTGGCTGGAGCCTTTCTGGCTATGCCTCTATGAGAGTGCCTGAACAAAGGCTCTGTGTTTAGTGCCCAGGACAGTGCCTGGCACAAAACTGGATATTTGTGGAATCTGTGAACAGCAGTTCCTTTCATCTGTATGTCCCCAAAGCTCCCTCACATAAGTTTATGCCTTTCATGCTATGAGATGAGCACTATCAAGGGAAATGGTGGCTCAAAAGAACTGACCAAGTCTGCGGCGCGGGATCGCGGTACCAACCACACCACAGCCACAGGACACTTACCCCAGCCACGCCCACCACAAATGCAGCCCCAACCCCCGCACTGCTCACACTACGCGCCCGCCTGGCGCCTCAGTCCCGCAGGGTAGCGACAAGGCACAGCAGCGGCCTCCCAGCCTCTCCCAGGCTCCAAATCAACACAACTATTCCCCGTCCCCAACCCCCGGACGACAAGGAAGCGCAGCCCCTGCACCCCGCCCCACGGCCACCCCCAGCCGACCTTTTTGTCCCAAATTTGCAGGGGCTTGCTGCCGATGCTGTAGAGGATGGAGAGGAAGCCGCTCTGGAAAGTGTTTTTGAACATCACGCCGGCGGCCTTCTCCGCAGCCGCCCCGGAGCCGACTTAGGCCCGGGAGAAGATACGAACACTGAGGGGGAAGGCAAAGGAGGGGGTCGGCCCTGGTCTGAAGAAGAGTAGCTGAGCTTCTGACTTCCCGTTCTGCACTCCTGACGGCGGGACAGATAGACAGGAGGGCTATGTCCGCCAACTCAAGCAGCTAAAAAAACACCTGAGTACAGAAACCACGGCAACTGCCGACCGCGCCGTTCTCTCCGCCTTAAATGGAGGCGGAAGGCCGCCTGCTGCTTAACACGAATCCATCCGCCCATATGAGCCCGCCCCTCTGGGAGCGCGAAACCAATCCCGCCACAAGGATTAGGACTTCCGGTTCTTTCCGCTCACAGATCCCGCCCCCTTGATCTCGCCTTTATGAAAAGAACTCTGTTGCCAAGGAACTATTTTTTCATCGTTGTCCGAGAGCTGCTATTTTGGACTGCGGAAGGAGATAAAGAGATTATAGATATGTGTTAGCGCTTGCGTGGTGTCATGGAAACGGGGAGGGATGAGAAGGGGGTGTGTGTAGACCAGGCCACGCCCCCTGGAGGGGAAGGCGGAGTTAGGACCCCTAAAGAAAAGAGGAGGGCACGAGGAAGTGGCCCTTTACTGAAGAGGTACTTTACCTGGTGTCCTGCAAACGCCAAATAAATTCTTGTTTATAAGCAAGATTATAGCAAGCTAACCAATAGTGAGCACCATTAGTGCTCACTAATGGTGTTAAGCGCCTAATATGTTAACATATCACTGACTTTAATATAGGATCTTAACATATGAGATGCTGTCAAAGCCATACTATGAGGAAAGTTTACCACCTTCAGTGTAATAATTAGAAAACAAAAAAGCTTGAACATTAATATAAACACAGAAATTAAATTAAACAAAAAAGTTGAGTAGGTTGAGTTGAACCAACAGGTTCTTTTTTTTTTTTTTTGAGACAGAGCCTCAAGCTATCCCCCTGGGTAGAGTGCAATGGCATCACAGCTCACAGCAACCTCCAACTCCTGGGCTCAAGCGAGTCTCCGGCCTCAGCCTCCCAAGTAGCTGGGACCATAGGCACCCGCCACAACGCCTGGCTATTTTTTGGTTGCAGTCATCATTGTTGTTTGGCGGGTCTGGGCTGGATTTGAACCCGCCACCTTAGGTGTATGTGGCTGGCGCCTTAGCCACTTGAGCTACAGGCGCCAAGCCAACAGGTCCTTTTTTAAAATATCAATTACCCACCAGAATGTTTATTGCAGCCCAATTCATAATTGCTAAGACATGGAAACAGCCCAAGTGCCCATCGACCCAGGAATGGATTAACAAATTGTGGTATATGTACACTATGGAATACTGTGCAGCTGTAAAAAAAAAAGATGCAGACTTCACATCTTTTATGTTTACCTGGATGGATCTGGAACATATTCTTCTTAGTAAAGTATTTCAAGAATGGAAAAAAAAGTATCCATTGTACTCAATACTATGAAATCAATACATAACCACCTACACACTCATACAAATGGCAAAACATAACTATAGTCCAGAAATTAGAAGGGAAGAGGAGAGAGAGGGGAAGGGAGGGGGGACATGGAAGGAGGGAGGGCATTTGGGGGGAAGGCCTCACCTAATGTGCATGATGCAATGGTACATTTCAAAACTGTTAAGAAATGAGTATAATTGTGATGGTTGTGTTACTTAGTTCAATGTAAACATTTCATCTTGTATATCAAAGTAGTACCCTGTACCCCATAAATGCATCAATGTACAATGTTATGATTTAATAAAAATGAATGAATTTTAAAAATAAAAAATTTAAAAAATAAAATAAAAATCAATTACCATGTAATACCTAGAACATTTTGGAAAAGAAATAAAATAAGCTATGGTATTTCAAGTGTGGAAATCCCAAACGTTGGAGACACCGATCAGTCACTGAGCATCTCCAGACATATCATAGTGTGTGCCTCGGCCTGTGTTAGGTTTTATGACTGACAGAAAGGAGCTTGCAGCTGACATCGTCATCACCATATCAGTTTTATCCATTACAGCAGTAAATTGAGCATTTACTATGTGTTAGGCAATATATAAAATACTTTAGCCTGTATCAACTCATTAAATCCTCATATCAACCCTCTGGATAATCCAGCCTGAATTTTTGAACAGAAGGGGAAAATATATGAATCTTATTGCAGTAGAAAGTCAAACCTTGGGGTGGCGCCTGTGGCTCAGTGGGTAGGGCACTGGCCCAGCTCGGCCAAACTGCAACAAAAAATAGCCAGGCATTGTGGTGGGCACCTGTAGTCTCAGCTACTTGGGAGGCTGAGGCAAGAGAATTGCTTAAGCCCAAGAGTTGGAGGTTGCTGTGAGCTGTGACACCACGGCTCTCTACTGAGGGCGACAAAGTGAGACTCCGTCTCAAAAAAAAAAGAAAGTCAAAACTTTAGGCTAGGGATGGTGGCTCATGCCTGCAATTTCACCACTATGGGAAGATGAGCTAGGATGATCATTTGAGAACAAGAATTTGAGACCAGCCTGAGCAACATAGCAATACCCTTGTCTCTACAAAAAAAATCAAAAATTAGCCAGATGTGTGCCTACTGTTCTAGCTACTCAGGAGGCTGAGGCAGGAGAGGATCACCTAGGTGCTGAGGTTGTAGTGAGGTATGACCTTGCCACTGCACTCTAGTCTAGGCAATAGAGCAAGACCTTGTCTCAATCAATCAATATTTCTCTTCTAAAAAGTCAATTGTGGGTGGCGCCTGTGGCTCAGTGAGTAGGGCGCTGGCCCCATATACCGAGGGTGGTGGGTTCAAACCCAGCCCCGGCCAAACTGCAACAAAAAAATAGCTGGGCATTGTGGCAGGCACCTGTAGTCCCAGCTACTCAGAAGGCTGAGGCAAGAGAATCACCTAAGCCCAAGAGCTGGAGGTTGCTGTGAGCTGTGATGTCATAGCACTCTACTAAGGGTGACAAAGTGAGACTCTGTCTCTAACAACAACAACAACAAAAAAGTCAATTGTGGGCTCAGCGTCTGTGGCTCAAGCGGCTAAGGCACCAGCCACATACACCTGAGCTGGCTGGTTTGAATCCAGCCTGGGCCCGCCAAACAATGACGGCTGCGACCAAAAAATAGCTAGGCATTGTGGCAGGTGCCTGTGGTCCCAGCTATTTGGGAGGCAGAGGCAGGAGAAGTGCTTGAGCCCAGGAGTTGGAGTTTGCTGTGAGTTGTGATGGCACAGCACTCTACCCAGGGTGCCAGCTTGAGGCTCTGTCTCAAAAGAAAAGAAAAGAAAAGTCAATTGTGCTGGGTACAGGTTGCTCACACCTGTAATCCTAGCTCTCTGAGAGTCTGAGGTGGGTGGATACCTTGAACTCAGGAGTTCAAGACCAGCCTGAGCAAAATCAAGACCCTATCTCTACTAAAAACAGAAGAACTGTGGCAAGAGGATCACTTGAGCCCAAGAGTTAGAGTTTGCTGTGAGCTATGATATCATAGCACTCTACCCAGGGTGACAGCTTGAGACTCTAACTCTAAATAAATAAATAAATATACTTTAGGCAGGTGAACAATTTATTCCTTATTAAATTGTTCAAAACGTCCTAGGAAAAAATTCAGTTAAGAGAGAAGACACAATATTAAGAATAGCTATAGAAGAGTTATTATGGTTATTCAAATATTCACTTTACCAATTTGAAAATCTATACAACATTATTTAATCATAGAAGAAAATGAAGATAACTACTGATCTCCTTCAGATGGATCTGAGTCCAATTATTTTATGTGAGCTTACTTTTTTCTCATTAATTTAATATAGGTTTACTAAGGAAACTATGAAAAATAACATTACAGGCCAGGTGTGGTGGCCCACGCCTATAAATCCTAGCACTCTGGGAGGCCACGGCAGGTAGATCACTTGAGCTCAGGAGTTGGAGACCAGCCTGCACAAGAGCGAGACCTGGTCTATTTTGTGGCAGGTGCCTGTACTCCTAGCTACTTGAGAGGTTGAGGCAAAAGGATCTCTTGAGCCCAATGGTCTGAGGTTGCTGTGAGCTCTAACGATGCCACAGCACTCTATTCAGGGTGATAGAGCAAGATTCTGTATCAAAACAATTTTTTCTTTTGGCCCCCAAATAAACCTGTAGTAACTTGTTATTACGTGTCTGAACAGGAATTAGTTTGAGGCAGTAAGAATAAGACATTAATTTGAAAAGAGGCCCTGCCAGAGCAACATGAATTCTGCTAAAATTGAAGAGTAAACATCAATTTTTATGGTGACACTTGGGTGGAAGAATGGTGAAAACACTGATACTTTACAAAAAGTGGTAACAGTTAATGAAAAAAAGAGTGGTAACAGTGTCTCCAGGAAATCAGCAGTTTACAAATGGATAACTTGTTTAAAGAAGGGATGACATGATGTTGAAGATTAAGCCCACAGTGGTAGACCCTCCGCATCATTTTGTGAGGATAAAATTAATCTTGTTCATGTCCTCATTGAAGAAGACCAATGATGAACAGCAGAATAAAAGTTAACACTATCGGCTGGGTGTGGTGGCTTACGCTTGTAATCCTAGCACTCCAGAAGTGGATTGTTTGAGCTCAGGAGTTTGAGACCAGCCTGAGCAAGAGACTCTATCTCTAAAAAATAGCTGCATCCACCCAGCCAAGGTGGGTGGATTGTTTGAGGTCAGGAGTTTGAGACCAGCCTGAGCAAGAGTGAGACCCCATCTCTAAAAAATAGCTGCATGTTGTGGTGGGCATCTGTAGTCCCAGCTACTCAGGAGGCTGAATCAAGAGGATCTATTGAGCCCAAGAGTCTGAGGTTGCTGTGAGCTATGACACCATGGCACTCTCCCAGGGGCAACAAAATGAGATTCTGTCTCAAAAAAAAAAAAACAAAAAAAACCAAAGAGCTAACACTGCAGACATTGGAATTGTTTTGGCTTACACAATCCTGGCTGAAAAGTTAAAATTGATCAAACTTTCCACTTGATGGGTATCAAAACTGTTGTATCCAGATTGACTGTATTCAGCAGTCAGGAGTCAAACCAGGACTGTGAGGTGGAGACCTAATGATTTACCATCAACAGTCTTGCAGTATAGTCTGGTTTAATGGGCAGGAGCATTGTCATAGTGGACAAGGACTTTGGGGAAGCTTTCCTGACTATTTTTCTGCCAAAGCTTTGGATAACTTCCTCAAAACCCTCTCACAATAAGCAGGTATTATCCTCCTATAGCCTTCAGAAAGCCAACAAGCAAATTGTTTTGAGCATTGTAGAAAACTGTTGCCATGACCTTGGCTCAGTCCACTTTTGCTTTGACTGGACCAATTTTACCTCTTGGTAGCCTATGCTTTGATTGTGCTCTGTCTTCAGAATTGTTCTGGTAAGGCCATGTTTCACCTTCTGTTACAATTCCTCAAAGAAGGAGCTCCAGTCGCGCAATCGGTTAGCGCGCGGTACTTATATGACAATTCCTCAAAGAAATGCTTTAAGATCTTGATCCCCAAAGGTAAGGTATTGAAGATGAGGACCAAGGGAACCAGTGAAGGCTTATTTGATTTTGGTACGAATCAATCAGGCAGTTGTGCTGTTTTGCACAACTTTAACTGCCTGATTGATTTGTACCAAATGAGCTTCTATACCCACCACCCAGATTGCAGTCACTTTATTGCCCAAATGGATTTCCCTTTAATATACTACTTTTAATTGACTACTCCATTCTACTTGTGAGGGACAATATGTGAGGTGGTTTTGAGAATCTCATTCCTATAAGAGGCTTAGTTTATTCACTTGCCATTTGAGTAGAACCACCATAGAAGCAGTACCCAGTCCTGTGCCTGACCCAGAATTTCTGACCATTACCATTATCACAGTCCTGAGTTAAGGCAGAGTGTGTCACCTTGGTGGGGTGTCAAAACACATAGAGATTATGGCAAGTAAACCCATGATCTCAGTAATCCATGTCAAATTGAGGAATACATTTCTGATTATGATGATATATAGTGAAGATATTTGAAATATTTAAGAGGACCTAATATATTAGATGCTCTGATGCTTTGAATTTAGTTTGAAATGCTTAAAGGAATTTGAAATTAGACCTATGATTTTAATTTAAAGATGTGTGAAGAAATTAATTAAGCTTGTAAGCAATGACTGTTTAAGAGATTTTAATTTATTGTATTTAAGAGTTTAAATTTAGGTTTGTTGGTATTTGAATGCTTAGGAAGATTTCATCAGATTTTAGGTCTTTCATAATAGCTATTAAAAGTGTGCAAATAAAACAGATTTAACAGGTGACTGAGTTTGAAACGTCTCAGGAAACTCGGTGAAATGTGCAAATGATGTTTTGGATTTAATCCATTAAGTTCTCAATTAATTGAATATCAATCAAAGATTAAGTAAAATAGTTCATATTTATATACAAAATCAACTAGTTTGTAGCTATAACAAGATTTGTAAATTGATCTTAAAGACACAAGACAAATTAGACTTTTTTTTTTTTTTTGAGACAGAGCCTCAAGCTGTCACCCTGGGTAGAGTTCTGTGGCATCACAGCTCACAGCAACCTCCAACTCCTGGGCTCAAGCAATTCTCCTGCCTCTGCCTCGCAAGTAGCTGGGATTATAGGTGCCCGCCACAATGCCTGGCTATTTTTGGTTGCAACTGTCATTGTTATTTGGCAGGCCTGGGCTGGACACAAACCCAACACCTTAGGTGTATGTGGCTGGTGCCGAGCCAACAAATTAGACTTTTAACGTATAGTTTTGTTTTTTTTTTTTTTCTTTTTTTTTCCTGAGACAGAGCCTCAAGCTGTCCCCCTGGGTAGAGTGCCGTGGCACCACAGCTCACAGCAACCTCCAACTTCCTGGGCTCAAGCGAGTCTCCTGCCTCCGCCTCCCAAGCAGCCGGGACCACAGGCGCCCGCCACAACGCCCGGCCATTTTTTTTTTTTTGGTTGCAGCCATCATTGTTGCCTGGCGGGTCCGGGCCGGGGATTCGAACCCGCCACCCTAGGTGTACGTGGCTGGCGCCCCAGCCCGTTGAGCTATAGGCGCCGAGCCAACGTATAGTTTTAATAACTATGAAATTGTTTAAGATAACCAGTAATTAAGCATCCCTTCCAGTGCACCAAAGCCCTGCTCAGATTCTAACACCCAATGGACAGGGTCTGTTAATGGGAGTCCAAACCCAGAAGTTCCCACAGAGCACATGCCCTTGAGACATGCAAGGAACTTGGTAGACACTGGAGGATAGTTTATTCTCCACCTCTCCTCGCTGATAGGGATGGGGAGTAGAGCAATGAGGCGAGGGGGTCTTAGCTGGGAGTAAAGATGGAAGAGTGTCCTGAAAGACTGGAGTGTTCTGCTGGCAGATGAAGGACAAGTGCATCCAGCCCAGCAGTTACATCCACAGACCACTGGTCTGAAGATCAGAAGAGTCAATGGTAGGCAAAGCTGTCAATCTGAGGGTGAAGTCCAAAAGTGACTCTGCTAGGCTCCTGCACATTATGTTTTGTTTTGTTTTTGGCCAGGGCCTGGTTTGAACCCACCACCTCCAGTATATGGGGCCAGCGCCCTACTCCTTTGAGCCACAGGTACCGCCCTGCACATTATATTTTTAAATGCACTTCTAAATTTACATACAGTAGAATGAACTCTTTTAGGTGTATAGTTTTGACAAAGGCGCCAAGTCATATAACCATTACGACATTTAGGACACAGAACAATTCCATGCCCCCTCCCTCACCCCCCATCCCACCAGAATCACCTCATACTAATCTTTGAAGTCATCCTTAACCCATGGCAACCACGGGTGTGTTCCCCAATCATTCAGTATGTAGCCTTTTGAGCCTGGCTCCTTTGCTTAGCAGAACGGATTTGAGACCACATTATTTTAATACCATGTAGAGTAATATTCTGAAAATGTTGCTTATCCATTTTGCCATCCAGGCCCCTCCAACCGTAACTATTTAAAAATATTGGCTGGCCCTCAGCATGCTTACTTTTGAAAGCTTTTCCATGACATTTAGAACACATTAAAATGTAAGTATTTTTGATATTTAGCTAACTTTTTTCCTGTAACTTTTTCTTTTTCTCTTTTTCTTCACCTCACTCTAACGATCAGGAATTTCCTGTAACTTTTTTTTTTTTTTGAGACAGAGCCTCAAGCTGTCCCCCTGGGTAGAGTGCTGTGGCATTACAGCTCACAGCAACCTCCAACTCCTTGGCTCAAGCGAGTCTCTTGCCTCTGCCTCCCAAGTAGCTGGGACCACAGGCGCCCGCCACAACGCCCGGCTATCTTTTGGTTGCAGCTGTCATTGTTGTTTGGCAGGTCCGGGCTGGGGATTTGAACCCGCCACCTTAGGTGTACGTGGCTGGCGCCTTAGCCGGTTGAGCTATAGGTGCCGAGCCATAAAAATATTTTTAAAAGCAAATACTGAATTTAACAACTAATGAAGTTCACAGGATTATATATCTTAAGACATTTAATTACATTTGTTAATTTCTAACTTACTATGTTAGTGACAACATTTTTTTCAGATCTCAAACATTTCCATAGTCCCCTGGAAAGCTCACATCCACAGGCACCATGCCCCAAGTGCTTGACAGAGCCCCCCCAAAACTCCATGACTGGTCTTCATGGTTCCAACTGGCACCAGTGAGGCAAGGCATGGAAGAACAGACACCCTTTCTAATAACAACTTATGGCATAGTAATTTTTTTTTTTTGCAGTTTTTTGGCTGGGGCTGCGTTTGAACCCCCCACCTCCAGCATATGAGGCCAGTGCCTTACTCCTTTGAGCCACAGGTGCTCCCCTGGCATAGTAATTCTTAAGGTTTGATTTCAGGAGAGGGGAGAAGGGAGGGGCATTGGTGTGCTCCCACTCAATGGGCACAATGTAAGGGTATATGACACACCTCTTGGGTGTGGGACACTACTACAAGAGGGACTCTAACAAATGTGAACCTTGTAACCTAGTTGTTTGCACCCTCATATTAACCTGAGATGTGAGAACTTACTCATCACAGCAACACTGGTGATACTGAAAAATTAGAAACAACCCAAAGCCTAGCAATAGTACATTGCTTCAACTGTGGTACGTCACACAATGGAATACCACGCAGCCCTGAAGCGGGGTGAGGCACATTTACATATGCTAACAGCAATTTTCACAACTAAGTGAAGACACACGTTCCAGAAAGCAATGTATAGTCTGATTACATTTCTGTAAAAATGACAGTTACTCTAATTTTAAAATGTTAGTAAATGTGTAGGGGAAAAATGGGAAGATATACAGCAAATTTAATAGTCGTTATGTCCAATGGAGAAAGTAGCATTTGTGTGAGCAGGTTGTGTGTGTGTGATTGGTGGGGAAGGGGGGACTTTCATTATTTGATTTTCTGTAACATTTGAAGTTTTTATAAAACAAGCATATAGTATCAATATTACTTTGGTAATCAGAAAAATGTAATAAATATTAAACAACCGAAACATAAATGGGACTATTGGAAGTTGAGAACTGTGTTCTGAGTCTTCAATTATGTTGAGGATGAGCTCAAGATGGTTCCTGGGTTAGCTAGCAATTTGTCCTCTTCTCCAGGTCAAAACAACCTAGGCAAAAACACCTTTTTCCTCTGTCTACAGCCAAACATTCTCTCACCAAACCATAATCATTCACAAAACCCAAGATTATTTGATAGGCTACAGAGCTTTCTGGAAAATAAGATTTCCACACTGGGAAATTAAAGAGCGCCTTGGTTGAGGAGGGAAATTAGAGGACAATATTATCATTCCAAGTTCTACATGACAACTAAGGAACTCCTAAGCCAATCATGTGTGTCTGTTTGGACAAGATGCTCCACATCTAGAGAGGACCTCAAATACTGGCAGGTGAACACAGGTGAGATACATGTGTAAACATACACACTCACACACACAAAGCATGCTTATAGGATATGCTAATTTTAATGAGGTATTTTGATGCCATCCCAGAAATCTGGGAGGTCAATAGGAATTTGCAGTCTTGAGTCAAAAAAGGCCCCAGAAGAGGGACAGCTTGAGAAAACTAGGCTGGTGATGCAGCTGGAAAGTGCCACATCTGCTTTGTGCCCACTGGCCTTCCAAAGTCTTCTGGTGGTGGCCCACAGGTCCTCACTTGGGGGCACACACAGTCTCAAGCTCTCACGCTTGAGGAACTGCGTGGATACCACAGAAGCTGGTACTATGATGCCCAGGTGCTCCTGAAAAGGGCCTCTTTGCTTTGCTCCCATAATTATATCAAAAACTGTGAGCATCCACACTGGGGGCCCACAGTGGGTCAGAACAAGCAGCAGAGAAGAATGTTTTATGGACCAAGATCTGGCTGGTGCGTGATCCAGCTGCCTGGGTGTCCAGCTCTGCCTATGGCTTCTGCTCTCCATGGACAGTGGAAGATGGAAGCCAGCAGTCAGAGACAAGGTTAGGAGGCCACCACTCTCACCTCCCCCAGCATTGCTGTCCTAGGAGATAAGGACTGAGGGAACTATGAAGGCTTATTTGTAAAACTAGTTCTCCTTTGTTTCCTCCATTTAACAAATACAACTAGTGCTGCCAGGCCAGCCCCCACAAGTGGGCCACTCTCCCTTCCAAAACATTCGTGCTTCAGTACAGATTCAAAAGCAGCCCTTGGATCTGAGACCCCCAACCCCTTTCCTGCCTCAGGACAGCAGACTCAACCATCCTCAAATTTTCCTGAGTTCATTCAAGGTGACATTTATCCATCACCTGACATGCTAGGTGTCTCATCTGATTTAGAAGGGGGTCAGGGAAGGATGCTGGCTAAGGGATGTACTCAAGGCAAGGCCCAGCTTTCCTGGCTCACTGAGTCTACCTTGACTATTAACCCCACTTCCAGGATTAGCACACTCCATTCTTAACACTTATCTCTATAAACAGCATCCTTCAAACTGGCTCTCCTGGCCTCAGAGATGCCCCCTGCTTTCCTCTGGCTACAACCTGGCACAAATGCACATCTGTCTCAGTCCTCTGTGGCCACAGACCTTTATACATGGCCCCTTCCATACTGAAAACTCTCCATACATTTCTTTTAAAACCTTTTATTCAATAATATATACTTTTAAAATAATAATATGTAATTGCCCGCCATGCCATGTATTGCCCCCGCTCCCCCACCGTGAAGTCTGTGGTCAGCTCATTAGCATGGTTTGCTGTAAAAACAGGTGGCCACGGGACAAATCAGGGGGCACAGGAGAGCAACGTAACCAACAACCATTTTGCATACCCTTCACATTTCCCATGCTTTCTGGGTCGGGAGGAAGTCAACAGGAAGTCAAAGGCAAGTGAACCTTTTACATTCGGAAGTGAGGTTTGATATACGGTGGCGGCTGCCCTTCAGCTGGTCTAGTTCGTGCTCGCCAAACCTGCCACCATTTTGTGTCTGCTCACGGAACGTGATCTCTCTACACACGTTAAGACGTTTGATTTGGTTCTTGTTCTGCTTATGGAAAAGTGGGAGGAACCGCAACAGACCTGGGGAAAGAGATGGGAGGAGGGGAAAGATGGCATTAATCAACCTGAGCAGTGAGGGGCAGGCCTCCCCTTCCCTTGAGGAGGGCTGGGGACAGAGTGCAAACTGGCTTTCCTATGCCACTTGGTGGACAACCTTGAGAGAACTCACACTGTCATTTCAGGTTACAGTCAGTGCCCTCTACCCTCTCTTCTGCTCACTGTAACAGAGGCAGTCTCTAGTACGGCCTTGTCTGAGAGGAAGGGACGCGTCCTGGCAACACCAGGAACAGCGTGTGACCCAGTCTCCTACTCCTCCTCTCAGGTCCAGGACACTGACTGTATTCACCCTGAAGCGTCTGGACCATTCTGTGCAAGCCAAGTTACAAGCTCAGCAGTCCAACTCCAGCTCCCTCTCAGACCTGACCTGATTTATTGAGGACAACTTGGGACTAAGAATCAGAAGACTGTATTCACTCAGGAAAGGGCTGAGTCCACTAATAAACAAAGAGCAGTAAGTGAACTTAAAAAATAGCGCTGTCTGCCATGACTTGGAAACCTCCTTTCTCCTCCATGTCCAGCATAGCAAGTGGGTGGTGAGATGTCAGCAGTGGAATTCTAGAAGCAATGCCTCCCAGAGCAGGGCTACAACACGAAGGACTATGCACCTGGCAAGGAGTCATACAAGTCATTTCATGAAAACTTTCTTTGGGTAAATGGTGGCTCCACTGCTGAGTGTCTGAGAAGGGTTGCATGGTACTTAAAGTTAAGAATGAACGGACTATGTTTGCCTTTAACCACTTCAACTGATTTCCAAGCACCCAACTCCACAGAGGATCAGGGAGAATAAAGCACACTAATTAAAGACACACCCGTCTGCCAAACAACAGCGTATGTACCTGCATGTGTTGCAAGAACGGCGTAGGGAGAGATTTCCACAAACGCAGAATACTGGGCCACAAGGTTAAAGTTGTGCAATAAAACAAGGCAATCTCAAGAAGCAGGTGTGGGATACTCAGGAGCAAGTACAAGGAGACATAACCACCGGCAAGGACACCCCTCCACTCCCACTTCTGCTAACAGAGTCTTCACAGCAAGGTCTGACAAAGACCTCTGCAGTTCAAGGTTTACGTCTCCCCCTTTCCCCCAAAACAGGCAGTACAAGTTAAGGTCCTCATAGCAATGGTACTTCCACTTGGGAAGGCTGGTTATTGTCAACATTTTTATTTATGAAAACAGAATTTAACATGGCATTTTTCTTCCCCCTAAGGGCAGCAGCACACAAATCATACATCAGTCATCCAGTGATAGAGAGGTGGCCAATTGTGTCTGAAGTAGTCACTTGCAAAAGGTCACAACCCAGGCAGTAGTGTTGCTTTTCTGCAAACAGAAGGAAATAGAAGGCTCCGCGGTTCTTGAAGGTTATCCAAGCTTCCCACTGGATGTCAAGATTTCTGTCCCAACCTTAGTCACCACTTACAGCAAGCAGAGCCAGCAAGTAAAAAACCGTTAATTTATTGATTCAAAGTTTTTTTTTTTTTTAAACAATCCCCAATACATGCAGTTCAGGGTTAAGTATCACATTTGTAGCACATTGTTGAGTCTCAACACAATAATATGCATCACCTGTATAATCCCATCGTATCTTTTCCCAGCCTCTACAATACCTGTTTGGGGTGTTTCCGTTAACACATCTATATAGCTCAAAAGCATGGTGTTACTGGTTTTCTTGGCCAGATGTTTCCCCGTCACTTTTGTTCCCTCTAGCCCCACCCTGGGGTTGGTTTTTCAAAGGCAAGACATTTTTCAGTCGTAATTTATTAAGCTCCCTGACAAACTCTGGCTCCTTGTGTGCTCGTGTGGACCCTGCTTTTGCTTTCAGACACATTTATATTCAAATGACCGCGACTCTGATCAGTTATTATCCACTCATTTATTGCAGGAGGGAAGTTTGCTTTTTCCTGTGGGTGCTCACACAGTAACACAGGTTTCTGAACTAATCGTTTAATCTGAACTGGCATTAAAGGAAACTGTTAACCGGGCTCTCCCAGATCTATTTTAATGCACATATAAAAATTCTTCCAGTTGTTGCATGTGTCCATCCCAAAGTAGTTCTGCTTCCATCCTTGTCAATGCAGCACCTGGGAGAACCTAAGTCATTTCCCTGAGTAGGCACAGACTTTGAGTCCCAGGCACCCATTCTCTCTGGAACTCAGCACCGGACGCAAGAGCACCACCTTTCAGACTCACTGGAACCAACCCAGGGGCAGTGCCCTCCCCAGAGCACATCCCAGAACATGAGCTTGGTGTCCTCTCAATTCATCCCCTCAAGAAGTATGTCTCCTCTTCAAGATCTACCTTTAGATCATATTTCTTATTGGTTCCTTTTCTTTTGACAATCCCTCCCCCAGCCACTCTAAGCCCCCTAGGATTACAAGTCCTTCTCTATCTCCTGTCAGTCTGAGAACACTTTCCTCTCAGCAAGGGAACACATTGCTTTAAACCTCGAGTGCTGACATGTCACAGAATGTCCAGGAGGGGGCCCAGCTGAGTGACCAGTGCTTAACTGCCTCAGTGAACACCACACTGGCACTTCTCTCACTGATGAGAAGACCCAGGAGAACCTGGTCTGCATCATACAATCAGTGGCTTCTCCCACGCAGCCACCTACCTGGCCTACAGAGACAGGACAGGGCAAGGCCAGCAGAGAGCATCCGGGGCAGAACGAACTGCCACCAAACTACAGACACTTAGCACTTCATTAGTTCCACTCGCACCAGGGGATTTCTCAGCCAAAGCAAACACTGTAGTTCTGTTCATCTGTGGCCAAGAAATGACGATCTGTCAATTTGGCAGAGGAACCTTTTGTTCTCACCATACCAAGTCTATGTCCTTGAACATAGGCAGTACCTGAGATGATAGTGTAACACTACCCTGTTCCCCACATTTTTTTGCTTTTCTTTAGGAAATAATTAAGTCCTTATCATAGGCACTTTTAACATGTTATAAGGTAATGAAACAAACAAATGAAAGTTACTGAGTTTAAGAATAGGCAAACTGAAGAGGATACTGGGTGGGTAAATTTACCATAGTTCAGTCTAAATATTAGAATTCCACTCCTGCATACATGTGTGTACATGTGCGTGCGCGCACACACACGCACAACCCTTTTGGAACTTTCCAAGACCATCTCCTTATTCGGGGAAATACCCTAAAATTTTAGGGCCCATCTGGACACAAAATGGTTTTTGGAGACAGTAAACAGAAGGTCTAGCCTGGACTCACCTCAGTTTGGGAAAGAACAGCCAGGCCCAGGAGGAGGGAGCCTATCAAACCCAGTTACACTTGAAGAAGTCTAAGGCATGAAGAGAGGTGAAAAGTATAGATGCTGGAAAAGTAAACCGTATGTTTAAATGGGGAGAACTCCTGTGTCAAAGCTAGAGTAGCAGAGCCCAAGGACAGGCAGGTCAGCTGTGCTGGCACCTACTAAAACTTAGGGTCAAAGGCTAGGGAGGCTGCAGTAAATCACCCACTCTTCTCCAGATGTTTTGTTTGCCTCTGGGGCACCCAAGAGAAAGTAAAGGGGTTACTGCTTCACCAAGACCCTCCAGTTGACTACTCCTGCCCGGTCCAGAGAGGCAACTTAAAAAGGGGTAGGCATTATAACAAGATATCCATGTAACATCTGTACTCCAATAATTAATATTTCGAAATACTGAAAAAAAAGGGAGTGGGAAGGGGAGTGGCTGGCAACAGAGGTGGTAGGTGGGGGAGCAGGAAAGACTTGCAGGGCACATCTCCCTGATTATAACTGACAGTTCAGAATTGCTTGTAAGGGCACAGCAGAAGGCTTTTGATAATCCAAACACTGAGTTTTGCTGCCTGACATAGCAATCTGTCCAGCTGAGATCTCACATCTTTTTCATTTTCATGTAGAACAAATGTTTACATTAATATACAGAATGTGCAATGCAGGCGGGCAGCACTGGTATGAGAACTTTAACTGAATGCATTTCTTGGTTTCGGGATCTTACTTTTTAATTTGTAAACTCAACTCTATAATAAGAGAAGAGTTTTGTTTGCATTTTAAGTTCCCACAGACCAAACGACAAAAAATAGAATCTACATTTAGAGATAGGACCTGCTACTAATACCAATAAGATTTTATTGGAATATGGAATGTAAACAGATGCTTCAAACAAACGATCTAACCTTATAAAAATGTATGGCATTATTAAATAGTTCATAAAGAAACCCTAAAGTGTGATGTGGTGGTAGACACTCCTAGCCCTAGCCTAGGTGTGTGAGGTCCCCAGAGCTGTGCACAGCTCTATAGTTGGGGTGGGGGACTACCCTGCCAGCAAACTGTGTTGATGAGTCCCCAAAATAAAATTAGCCCTATTTTTTCTTTTTAAACAAAATCTTTCTTTGCTAACATGAAAATCGGCACACTGGATCCAAAGCTTTAACACCTGTGTCAAGAGCTCCACTTCCTTCCCCGATTCCCTTCTATGTTCCTGTGCTCTCAGTTGCTGAGTTATCAGATGGTCCTGTCCATACAACTCCAGTACCTGCATAAAGACTTATCTTTGCCATCACATAAATGTATCACATATCAGAGCTTAAAAATACATATCACCCTGATTGCAGTGGGAAATTATTTCTTCCTTATGGAGATAAAAAGAGGGAAGGGAGAGACGATACATTTTTTTAAAACAAGTCTTTCTTGAATAAATTCTAACAGGATGCCTCCCCCCTCCCTGACCTGCCTGAAGACTAACTTTCCAACTTTAGCTATGGTTGCGAACAAAAGCTCTGTTTCAGAGAGGTGTATTAAAATAGGTGCACATATAGGAAGTGCTGGGAAACGGTGAAGTTTTCCTTACAAGGCTGCCGAAAAAAACAACAAAAAAAGGCTAAACGAAGATGTTATGGTTAGGCAAATCAACAAAGGTTATAGTGAGCTCCAAGTTATGCACTTAGCACGGAACTTTTGATGAGACTGATAGACCTGTTCATGGCATTGCAAGGTTTAAAATGATGCCTCCTAACATCACAGAGGACTTGTAAAGGTGACTGCAGTTTGCTTAAAGGAAAACTGCAAAGATGAGGTACACTTCCTGGAGAGCTCATGTCATAAAAAAATACATAAAACATGAATTTGTAAAAGAGCTTAAAAAAAAATACTGTCACTGTTTTATTATCTCCTTTTCATAAATGAGGCTGGTGTGTCAGTATAGTCTGTTGACCTTTTGCTAAAACTTGAGCCTGAATCTCACTGAAGGAAACCAGACCACTATGGAATAGATAGGAAGTCAGACATTCAGAGCTTGTTGACTGAATAGGTTAATTCAACAGTGGTGCCCTGTTAAATAAAGGTAAATGTACAACAACTCCGAGTCTCTCATCTCCCATGCATTCCAAAGGCAGAGCTCCTTCAGATCCTGAACTACGTGCATCAGCTGCTGCCACAATGGCAGCTCCCTGTAGACTAGTACTGGGGAGTTTCTTTCTTTTTGACAGACTTTTAGGTCTTTACTCTTCTTTGCGTTTAGAAGGAATGATTAGAATTTCTTTTTATCACACTGTAGTTTTCCTTCAAGATTTGTGTCTGGTTGGTTGGTTTTATTGGCAAGCATCAATGCCGCATTACCCGTCGCTTTCCAGTCTTCATCGTGCTGCCGTGAGACCACTGGGAAGCACAGCATTGTCTGCACAAGGCTGGGACTGCTCCTTCACCACAGGGTCTGTAAGAAAGCAGGGTGAGAGTCAGCTCATTGGAGCTGCTGAGTGCCAGAGAAAACACCACGGTAAAACCCAGCTCTTCTACCGTGAGGCAGAGAGAGATAAGAACGATAGGCAAGCCTGGGTCAGGAGAGCAACAGAGGAAGACAGAGAAATCCCAGAATTCAGGTCATAGAAATATCAGACACTGAAACAATCATCAGGAAAGTTGTTCTTATAGTCAACCCTTACGCCTCCTCAGAGTATAAACTCAACTGCTGAGAGGCACAGAAACCCTAATTTTCTACTGTTTAAAATTTCTACTAATTTTGTGTTCTTCTCTTTGAATACTAACATCATATCCAACATCCAATTTCTTCAAAGCATGTGCAATAATAAGCACATTGGAAGGAAAGGTGACTAAAAAGAGCCATCAGAAGACAAATCAGTTTCAAGCAACAGTAGTTTAAAAAAATATATATATTTTTTGAGATAAAAGTCGCATAGACAAGAGTTGCTGTGGTGTCATAGCTCACAGCAACCTCCAACTGCAGCTGAAGCAATCCTCTTGCCTCAGTTTTTTTCTATTTTTAGTAGAGATGGGGGTCTCACTTTTGCTCAGGTAAGCTCAAGCAATCCACTCGCCAGAGTGCTAGAATTACAGGTGTGAGCCACGTGCCTGGCTAAAACTTTTGAAATTGAAAAGTGGTATGTACTCAGAAAAGCAGACAGGCCTGTAGCTTAGCAGTTAGGGCATGGCCTCATGCACTGGAGCTGGTGGGTTTGAACCCTGCCCATGCTTGCTGAACAAAACAAACAAAACAAAACAAAAATAGCCAGGTGTCATGGCAGGCACGTAGTCCTAGCTACAAGGGAGGCTGAGGCAAGAGAATCTCTTGAGCCCAAGGTTGCTATGGGTTGCTGTGAGCTGTGATGCCATGATACTCTACCGAGGGTGACATAGCAAGACTGTCTCAAAAAAAAAAAAAAAAAAGTTGACAGGTCATGAATTACATGTCATAAATCAATATTCTTTTTTTTGAGACAGAGCCTCAAGCTGCCCCCTGGGTAGAGTGCTGTGACATCACAGCTCACAGCAACCTCCAACTCCTGGGCTCAAGGGAGTTACCTACCTCAGCCTCCCAAGTAGCTGGGACCACAGGCGCCCGAAACAACGTCCAGCTATTTTTTAGTTGCAGCTGTCATTGTTGTTTGGCAGGCCCGGGCTGGATTCAAACCCACCACCTTAGGTGTATGTGGCTGGCGCCTTAGCCACTTGAGCCACAGGCACCCAGCCAACATTAATATTCTTAATCTGATCTAACTCAAAGGGTAAAAATAGCTTTCTGTGCCAGGAACTGAAGAGAGGATATTTGAGTTGCCCTTGGGCTGGGGACTAGAAGGCTGAAGGTAAAGCCTTTTTACTTTGCTGTCTCCTTATGCTTATGGGCCATAGGTTCAAGGACATAGCAATATATTCTTCAGTCAAGAACTCAGTTAATCTCTGGGGGCGGGGGGAGAGAAGGAAAGAGAACATATTGGCCAAGTGACATATCATAACTTTAAAGGAATGGTTCTCAACCTTCCTAATGCCTCAACCCTTTAATACAGTTCCTCATGTTGTGGTGACCCCCAACCATAAAATTATTTTCATTGCTACTTCATAACTGTAATTTTGCTACTGTTATGAATTGAAATGTAAATATCTGATATGCAGTCTGTATTTTCACTGTTACAAAGGGGTCACAACCCACAGGTTAAGGGCTGTTAAGTTTTCATCTTGATTCAGAAAGTGAATTGAGAGAAGTTGCTTAACTTCTCAGTTCCCTAGTCCCTCCTGACTGGACTCAAACATATGACAACATGAGACAGTTTTTGAAACAGAAGTTAAGGGTGGGAAGGACAGCATGCATGCATAACAGTGAACCACCACACACGGTGAATGCATGCAAATGCTCCTAAGCCAGGCATAGACACCGGCAGCTCGGCCAGGATTTTAGTGAGGTCTCTCCACATCTGCTTTCCTTTCCTCAAATTCCTTGTATCCACCCATTTCTTTCTTTAGTAATACTCTATGGTTATCTTATTACTTCTTAACTGTTTTTTGAAGGTAGGAATAATCTTTGGTTAGGTTTCCATACCACAAATATGGAATATATATATAATTTGAAATATATATATTTCAAAAAATATTTTAGACATTTGTGATCTATTAATTCAAGGTGGAGGGAGACGTCAAACAGACTGGACTCGGGAGTCACAGCTGGGGAATAAGCAAATACCCTTGGTGATCAAGAAACTAATGTGCAAAGCTATCTCAATTGTCTAGAATGACTGAGACAAAATTCCAAGTATGATTCAACCCAAGTACCTAGAATTCTCTTGACTGGCCTCAAAGATTAAAGGGTGGAAATCTTTTTAAGAACACACACTCCTGAAAACAGTCCCTGGAGACTCACAGAAATATGGGTGCTCCATGGCCTCTTTGGCAGTCAATCTCTGTTGATGGTCGTATCGCAGAAGTTTGTCCAGCAGATCTAGGGCCTCAGGGCTGACAAGGTGTCTGTTCTCACTATGGATAAAGTTTTCCCAGCGTTTCCGTGAATGTCTAAGAAGCAAAGTAAAGCATTAGTATTCTGAGACTAAATTCAAAAGGACTAAGGCCAAAAAGTCCTGGAATATTGCACTGATTATAAGCTTGTTAAATTCCATTCTTATTTTTTCATTCTTAACCCTCCATAGTTATAGCACAGCATCCTGAAACAAAGCAGCGCTCTGTGACTAGATACACAGAATTAGTTGAAACTTGTACAACTGATTTAGAATTTGTGGAACTCTTCTTAGATTATTTTTTACGTCCCAGTCTTTTAGGCAATTCCGGGTGATGCATGGAGGTGACAGAGTAATTTTGACTGGTGAGAAGACGTACTTAGAGGACTGGCCTCAGCAACACAGAGATTCCATAAAATACTTATCGGAAACTGACAGCATAACATTTATGAATTACACCTTCCAAGATTTATTGTTAAAATTAAGCATATGCTGTACTGGAAAGCTTTTCTCTGCAACATTATGATTTTGTTTTCTATTTTCTATTCGTAAACAGGCTTGTAGTAGTAAAAAGTTAAGAAGACACATGTAAATCATGTTCCAATATCTCAAAATAAGCATGGGGGGAAAAGAAGGGTATTTCAATTTTGAAATGATTAAAAAGGGGAAAGAAAATGATTTTGGCTAACCTCTTTAAGGCCCCTTTCTCTCTTTTACTTACTGTCCCAGGATGTCATTGAAGTGTGGATCTAGGTCTATGTGATATTTCTTCAGATACCCATACAACTCATCTGTACCCAGAACCTTGGCAATGCGAACAAGCTGAAACACAAAACAAACTGACCCAATCACTGAGCACAGAACTCACTGTGAGCCTGTCAGGATGACGCACCATGGAATCCGATTTCCACACCACTAAATCTCCAAGGACCACACATACAAATCTGAGCCTAGGGCAGGCAAACAGACCCAAGGACATGAAATTCATATGAATGCAAATTTCCAAATTGCCTTTAAAATGACAAGACAACTTGTGACAATAATCTTCTAAAAGTTGATTAATATGGAGACATCACAATCTAATGACTAGGGGGTGCACCTACTTCTCCATAGATTTCACTTTGGACGTTCGCCATAGCCAGCCATTATCTGGCTCTGTATCTCAAGGACCTGCTAAAGTGCACACAAAATTCTGTGAAATTCTCTATCTTGAAGAAAGCTAATATGCAGACACTGAGTGATATTTAGTGGCTCAAGGACAATATTCCACCTAAGGATGCTAATTTTTTGGCACTCACCCCCAAATAAGAATCAGATGGTATTTGCTCACCTGGTCATAGTTGTCCTGTCCATGGAAGAAGGGTTCCTTTCGAAAGATCATACTTGCTAACATACAGCCCAAACTCCACATGTCCAAGCTATAATCATACATCTGAGGAAATAAGGACAACCAGTGAGCCCGGAGTGTTAGAAACCCATCTATCTGATCTTAATTTCTATCTTCATTTGACCTTTGCATTTATTTTAGAAATAAAGCTCCCTTCTTTCCATGAAAAGTGGCTGAGAAAAAACTAAAATTAGCCTTTTTGAGGTATAATAAATGGCTGGGTTTTGAATATATTCAAACTGACTAAATGAAAATCAGAAAAAGCCCTAAGTAAGTATACACAGAACCCTGAGCAGCTCTGCTAACAAGTGTACCTGATAGTCCACAAGGAGCTCTGGTCCCTTGAAGTACCTGGAGGCTACACGAACATTGTACTCCTGAGCAGGATGATAGAACTCTGCCAGACCCCAATCTATCAGTCGTAGCTACAAACAGGACAGAAATAAAACCTGTGAAAAGGGTGTTTCTAGATAGAACAAGGCCATATCACATTAAGGTTACAAACAAAAAGTGCAAGCAGGTGCACTGGTTAAAAAAAAATGACACTTTCAGCAATGCCTAAGAGGTCATTTCTAGAGCAGAGTACTTGGAATGCTTTTTTTTTAAAATTTAAACCATCCTGGTTCATCACTCTCCAGATAAACAGAGCTCAATCTTTTTTTCTGCCTCCACGACTTATGCAGGTAATGCATTCCCCACCATTCACAGCTTTCTTTTAAGCTCTAGACGTAAGTGAAAGGGTTGGGGGCACATGCCCCAATCCAGGACTGAGGCATTGCTCTACCTTTCCATTAATCTACTACTACTAGCTGATTCATTTAATCACCGACAACCAGAGCTGGGTATCAAAAATAGGAGAGACCCAAGTGTAATTTGAAAGCCTGGCAGATTGGTCTGCAGGTCATTAAAAATGAAGTAGAAACCACCAGATGTAGTTTCTTTCTGAGTCCCTCCAGAAAACTATGACCAAAATAAAACAAATGACTACAGTTAATGTCATCTGTGTACTATGCCATGCAAAGTAGAAACTGACACTGGAGACTGGAGGAATCACTGTAACCAAAGTCACCAAAAAACCCCAGCATGTGTCTACAGAAACCATCTTGGGCCTGACTGAATAGCTTTCTGGTCTGCTCTGAGCCTTCTAATGAGGCTTGTTGCTGCCTGGCTGTACTGGTACCTTTTTCTGTTGGTGATCTATCATGACATTGTGAGGTTTCACATCCCTGTGCATGATTCCCTTGCTGTGGCAGTAATCCAGAGCCTAGTAGGTAGAAAGCACAGAGAAAAGTAAGCAAACCCTCTACCACCCCCCAATGCAAGCATATTTTTATTATTTGTGACACTTGGAATACAGTCTCCCAAGGGGCAGCTTACTGCCTGTAAAGAAAGAAAAAAAAACATGCTTCCTTCAGAAGGCACCCTTATTCTCTGTGCACACTGCAGCTGGCAGAAAGGGGACTACGGGAGGAACATCAACAGGTAGAAGGTTTCTTTGAAACGGGGAAGGATAAATCAGATTTGGGAACCTCACTAGAGTAGTTCAAAGGACATGCCAGAATCCATGTGGATAAGGATGACATGAAAATGCATCTTTGAACATGGCTTGTCTTTTACATGGTACCCCATGTGGGTTTCCTAGATTAAAAAGCATCAGTATATTCCTTCAATACAATCCCTGAGCCAACTGGCCTTTAAGAATTATATTATTATTCTAAGGGAGAAAACTGCTTCCTATAAGATCACTGGTATGTAAATAGGATTTTTAAGTACATAAATTAATGGTTTTAGGTAAATTTAGAGAGTGTACACCATCACCACAATCCTTTTTGGTAAGTTTCCCACCCCCCACCCCCAAATATCCCCTGAGCTTGTATGAAGTCAATCCCCACTCCTTACTACTCCTAATCTCTCCCCTGGCCTGGCCCCAGCCACCAATCTACTATTTGTTGCTACAGATTCGACTTCTCTGGACATTCAGACAATGAAATCACACATGTATTAGTACTCTACCTTTTTTCCAGTCAGTACAATTAATGTTTTTGAAATTCATCCAAAGTTGCTTTTTTCTTGATAAGTAGTATGCACTGTAAGAATGTGCTAGCTGATGGGCCTTTGGGTTGCTTCCACCTTGGTTATCATGAACAATGTTGCCATGATCATTCATATGCTGGTTGTTTGGGGGACATGTTTTCATTTTTCTTGGGTAGATTCACAGGGTTAGAAGTGTTTAGCTGTAGGGTAAGTTTATGTTTAACTTTTAAAGAAACTGCTTGTTTTCCAAAGTGGCTATACCATTTTCTATTTCCACCAGCAACACAAGGGTTTCAGTTTCTCTACATTCTCAAACAATACTTGTCATTATTCATCTTTTTGATTAAGACTTTGCCAGTGGGTGTGAAGTGGTGTCTCACTGTAGCTTTGATTCATATTTCCATAATGAGTGATGAAGTAGAACATCTTTTCAGGTGCTTACTGGCCTTTGTATCTTCTTTGGAGAAATATGATTCGAATCTTTCATTTATTTGGTTTAAGCTGCTGCTGCTTTTTTGTTGTTTAAAGATAAAAATTTGCTCCTAAATCTCCCCTTCCCAACACAGTTACTATGTTCATAAATCTCAGAGTCAGGACCTTTGATTTGTTTTAAAAGGCAGTTGAAGTCTACACAAGGTCAATAATATACTCAAATAGTAACAGCGCCCCATAATCATATGGCACCTACTACACACATGGCACTGAGTGCTCTTGGTGGAGTTTTCTATGGGATCAGATCAGGACTTTTCACAACCCCATTGGTACCATTGACAGTTGGGGCCAGATAATTCTTTGCTGTGGGAAGCTATCTTGTGCAAAGGAGGACGTTTTGCAGAATCCCTGGCTTCTACCCATCAGAAGCCTCCAGTTTTAACAGCCAAAAATGGTTCAAGACTTTGCCGAATGTCCCCTAGGACCAAGCTTGATCTGGCTGAAAAACAATGAACTAACTGTACTAGGCATCTTTATGCTGAAGGAATACACAAGCTGAAGAATGGTCTCTGGGATCAGAATTCCAGGAATAAGCTCACCTAGTCTATATCAAATTCTGCTTTCCCAGATATTATACACAATTCTTTTTATTTGAGGATGAAAAACAGGCAATATTAAAACTATGGCGATTTTTAGAATTGTCACAGGAGGACACATGAGAGACCTGTGGGATGTTCATAATATTCTCTACCAGTCCTATTCCACAGAACTTTCTGCAACAATGGAAATATTCCATATCTGCACTGTACAAAATGGTAACCACTAGAGACATGAGGCCACTGAGCACCTGAAATGTGGTGTGACTAAGGAACTAAAATTTTAAGTTCAAACTTAATTTAAATAGCTACTTATGGGCAGCAACTACAAACTGTACTGGAGATGTAGATCCTATGCAGATCCAGAAGAAGGTTTTACATATGAAAAAACTCTCTTCACTCGCAGTCTGCTTTAATTTATTTATTTTTTCTTTGTTTTACAATAGTTGTGCAATCTTCCAAAGTGCCATAGTGGCAGTGCTTTATGAAACCTGCAGACACGAGGGTAGATCTCTCGAATCTGCATCAAGAGAGCATCCTAGTGCCACAGCAAGGCACTGAGCAATCACACTTGAGCCCTCGCCCTTAGTTTCAATCTAGTGAAAGATTTCATTCTCTTCCCCACTCCTGTTTTTCTTTTCGAAAAGAAAATTTACCACTGTCAAGTCTACCATTTTGCCTAGTCTTTGCTCAAAGGAATACGCTACTTAGGGCCACACTACCTGGCATGTGAAAAATACCTGACAAAAGCAAAGGCTGAACAAACACAGTAAAGTAATTAATTAATTCTTTGGCCAGTTCCCTAGTCAGACTTCCCGTGGAGTTACTGACATGCTTTAAATTCCTTGGGGAATTATTTTGGTCTTAAAATCTGGTATAGTTTCTAACTGATCAACATGAAAAACATTTTTCAAGTTTTATCTGGGACTCTATGCCCTCACTAGCAGAAGGGAGATGCCCTTACTGTCTAGCTGCTACTTTCACAAAGCAGAAAAGACACAAGACACTGAGTGACAGCTGCATGCCCATTCTGGGAAGACCTGCATTACTGGGATGTCTTCACTTGAGTCAAAGGCAAATGTGCTAGGTTATAAATCTTTACCATTGGTGTTAGCTATAAGCAAAAACCCCTCAATACTACCTTCCTTAAAAACAACCAATAGTGAGATCTGGACTATAGCTTTCAAGGGGGAGAGTGGAGGCTTCTTTGGGAAGCATCTCCAGAACAGAAACTAGCCTGAGAGCTCACAGGCCCACAGCACTGTAAATCTCCACACTAAGGCTTCAGTTCTAGTCTGGAGACAATGTAGACAAAGGAGGGATAAATCAAGCTCTGCTTTCTCCATCTTTCCGAACTTGACAACAAAAAGATTCACTGGACCTACCAGTAAGAGTGAACTCTTGAATTTATCAATCATCTTGGAACGCTCTAGTGACAAGTGCTAATAAGAAAACACACTCATCACTTCACAGAGCAATTTCCTCAAATTCCCATTCCCTAAAGTCCAGGTGTAATTCACCTGGGTATTTAGTTCAAGCAACTGTTCACAGTCCCTTCAATACTCCATTTTGGCAATTTTCTTCAATAATGCCAATACCTTAGTCATCTTTCCTTATTCCAGAGTTTAAGTGGAAATCTACAACTCTCCTAAAACTTTATATAATACTGTATACAAGGTTGGACAATTAAGTTTGTGAACTTGTCCTAAAAAAAAGTGCTACATACCACACTGCTGAGTATCACTATGGTCATGAGATGGCCAAGGGGAGCAGTTCAAAGGTGACCATAGTGATATTCAGCAATGAGGTATGTAGCACTTTTTCTAGGATGAGTTTGCCAACTTAGTTGTCCAACCTAGTATTTATACATGCAATTCTGGGAAGAGTTCACAGCTTTCATTGGGTTCTTTGTGATCTATGACCATAAAAAATCTATCAGTGAATGTGACAAAAGCACAGGGTTGAAAGGGCCTCCACACCGAGGTTGCCTTTCTCTTGCTGCTAGGAACTCTGAGATCAGCACTGGTAGCAGCCTGGATGACTTCCTGGAGGATGGAAGCTCAGCCATCCCAGATATGGGAATGAGGCTATCCTGGACCATCTTGCCCCTGCCAATTGACCCAGACCTAAGGAATCACCCAACTAACCCATAGAATTTTGAGAAACAATAAGTCACTTCTTAAAAGTCATTAAGTTTGGGGTGATCTGTTATATTCATAATATCAGTTAAGCAACAAAGAGAAAATCCTAGGACCAAGCAGAACCCTGGGAGGTTTGTTCTAATCTTTGGTACAATGTCTGGTACTCTTAACCTGGTCATTTTTCTCAGTCCCACTGGATAGTTCCTGTGTGAAGGCTCCACAATGGAGCCCTCATGTAAGTTTGAAAACCTCACTAAATTCTCTTGGTACCAAGACATATTCTGCTTGAATTTCTCTATGTTTTCTCAAAAATGTCACATTTCATGAATAAGCTTGAAAAAAATCCATGGTTTATGAATTTACTTACTTTAAGTAGTTCATACATATAAAACCGGATATCAAAGTCTGTCAAGATCTGGTAGAGTTGCTGAAACAGATTTTAGGAAACAGAAGGTTAATTTAGTCTTACTGCATCTTGTCATCTCAAGTATAGGTCATTCTCTGTGAGCTTATTTGGTGCTCAAGTTATTAAGGAATCCCAAGACTTTTTACCACTTAATCTGGAGCAAATAGGTACAAAGACTAAAGATGAGGGTATAATATTTCAACCTTTAAAAAAAAGGATTTCCAAGGGAAAAAAGTATTTAGGCCAATTAATACTCCATGATTTAAATACCCACAATTACTTTATTGTAAAGTCTAAGTTGTTCAACTGTCTTTATATTCTTACTGCTCATCAACAAACTAAGCCCACCGCTGCACCACAGTGTACTTTGGAGAAGTGAGTTTTGAGGGGACAGCAGATCTAAGAAGAAAAATCAGCTGATGTGGTAAAATAGTGACAAGATAGGCTGCTCATGAATAAACACGAGAAAAATGATGTCCTAAAGCATCTGGAGATGGGAAGAGCTTTCTAAAAGTCTCTACCTTCTGTTTCCTCAAAACTAATTCTAGGCTGGGAAAAAACGAATATTTCATAGGCAACAATTTACGTCTAAGGGGCAAGAAAAAAGGAGTGGCAGAATGAGGTGTTAAAAAGAAAAAGGGGTAGCAAAAATGATCACAGGCCAAATAGACATACAAATTAAAATTTTCATCATTGATAATCCCAACAGTCACTCATTGGGAGTTTTTAAAAAAAACCTTCAACGTAAGAGAATAAGAGTAACATTTATGCCACAAGGTTTGTTAATAGCATCATAAACCCTTGTTGGAAACTCTATTATCTTCAATATTCAATCAACTCCAGGTAAATCCCTTTCCTCATCAGTTCAAGTAGAACTTTCTATAGAACTAACCAATATGCTTTTGTTGAACTTCTGTTGCTTCTCTATGGGAAGAAAAACATAAGCTAGGCAGGGGATCTCTTCAGGGAGCACAGGCAATATATACAATGTGTCTGTGTAAAGGAGGAAATAAAACTATGTATCCATATTTCTTATATCTGTGAAGATGATAAAGAAGAAATGAAAAAAGGAGACTTTTCACTGTATACCATTTTGTATTTTTGATCTGTATAAATTATATTCTCTGTTCAAATAATTTAAGAAAAACATCGAATTTACCAAAGAGTCAAATTTAACATTTCCTTAGAACATCAGGAGTCTACTCCTTTCTCAAGTTTTCTCTTTTAGGTAAGAATAATTCTGCCCCCCAGCTTAGTAAGAATATCTGATTTCATACACCTCAGACAACTGTGGGCTCAGCGTGTGGCAGGAATGAAGCTGTGCAGGCCAGTGTGCTGCTGATGTCCAGGACTGGCAGCTGGCTCTGGCTTCGAATGACCCAAATTTAGGCAGAACAGCACATATACCACTTCTACTTAGGAGAACTTCAGCTATAGAACAATCAGACACTCAAGTTTTGTTCTCCCCCGCCCCCTGCACTCACTTCAAGGAAAGCTTCTTAGCCAGTGCTCAGCTGTACATGGCCAGCCTAAATGCACAGAGAGGCTTAAGATACCATCTCTTGGATGTCAAAGCAGCTCCTCCCCCGCAAGTTAAGGAGATCACTCACAGGGACTCTGCTAAATTGAACCTCAAGTTAATAAATAGCACATGAAAGAAAAAAGGTCAAATTTTCTATCCTTCAGAGGTTTGGAACATTTTATTTCCAGAAAACCAATATGGACTATTTTGTTAGGTCATTTATCTGTGCAAGGCTTTCCTCTCCTACCATGTGGTATCCATACCACTCAATTTCCTTGGTCTGCCAATATAGTATTTCCAGCTATTTTAAGCAATACCAAGTTATACTCTTGTGTTTAGGCCTAATATATTACAAAGTCCTGAATAACAGTCTGCCATTCATATTCATGTGTCAGGAGCCCTGGGTAGGAGGAGACAAATTAAAACTGTAACACTTAACCAACTGGGCCTACAGATGAGGACTCTCCAGGATCCACAGTCTGGACCCTCCAACTCTTATAGCTCTGTTCTCCACTGCAGTCCCCTGGAGTTCCCTGCTCTGACCAAAGAAACCTGGGTTTGCTGCCTCCATTCTCCCTTCCAGTGCCCCCTGCCTCCATAAACTCAAGCCTATCCCATCCATTTTTTACAGAGCTGGCAATGCTCTCTCCCTTCTCTGAACTCCATGCCATTTACTCTCCAACTGTTCACAGAACACCAGAAAGCAGCAGCACCCCCAGAGTAACATTCCTCACTTAGGTACTGGCAGTGATCTCAAATTCTCCAGGCAATTCCTCACTCAGCTGGATGCTTTGCCCACACCCTGAGAGTCCCATGCCAACATTCTCTGCATGTTGTGGAATACACCTATCATGGGGAGAAATGGAACCATGGCCAGTGGCAATCACCAAATTTGGTGATTCAAGATATCTGACTTCTTCCCCCTCCCACCCCAGTATGCTAAGGGTCTCCTAAACTTGGTATTACATCCATTTTTTCCACATTCTGGTTCTCCAACCACATTCTAAGTCCTCATATTGCAGAACATCACATACTCTTTATACTACTTTTTTTTTTTTTCTTTTGGAAACAGAGTCTCCCTGTGTTGCCCTTGGTAGAGTGCCGTGCCATCACAGCTCACAGCAACTCTTGGGCTTAAGCGATTCTCTGGCTTTAGCCTCCCAAGTAGCTGGGACCACAGGAACACACCACAATGCCCAGCTATCTTTTTGTTGAAGTTGTCATTGTTGTTTAGCAGGCCTGGGCCAGGTTGGAACTCGCCTGCCTTGGTGTATGGGGCCAGTGCCATAACTACTGAGCTATGGGAGCTGAGCCTATGTACTATGTATGTTACACCATGTGTGGTGGTTCTGGCCTGTACCCCTGGTTTTTACAATGTTTACCAGTCAATGGAACGAAATAGAAATGGTTTTTGTTTTTTTTTAGAGACAGAATCTCATTTTGTTGTCCTTGCAGTTCACAGCAACCTTGAGCTCTTGAGCTTAGGTGATTCTCTTGCCTCAGCCTCCTGAGTAGCTTGGACCACAGGCACCTGCCACAATGCCTGGCTTTTTTTGGTTGCAGTTTAACCAGGGCTGGGTTAGAACCCTCCACCGTTGGTAGGCCTGGTGCCCTACTCACTGAACCACAGGCGCTCCCAGAAACTGTCTTCTAAGAAACACAAAAGTACTAATAGTCCATGACAAACTAGAAAGTGAGGCTTCACAAGAACCACACTTTCCCTCCATTCTTCTTAGCCAGATATATGCAGAACATTATTAAATAATCCACTGTAAATACTGGCAGGAAGTCAGCTTTGCTTGCACTTTCATAAAGTGACTTGTTAATAACAAGCCTATGCTTCCCAAGTTACAAAGGCAGTGAGGACGAAACTATTCACCAATCCTGGTCTGGTTCCGAAGTCTCAAACACACTGTCCTTTCCCTAGAAATCTGTTTTACTATAGGACTACTCTAAAGGATCCAAGGTAAAAATTTTCTGGACTTTTAAATTAACCCCCAAAAGTTCCAGGATGACAATGGCAGAAACCACAATTTAATCAGATTTAGGTTCTCCTTGGTCACAACCAAGGTAGCAGGATGGAACCAACCACAGGTGGGCCTGGCTCCTCCTCAACGCACAGATGAGCTACACAAACTCCAGGTGCAGTTCAGCTGCATCGTAATGAGCCCCAGATTCCAAGGCCCCACCCCTAGCTGCTGTCACTCAAGCTGATTCTATACTTTATACTTTTCCCAGGTAGTTCTGGTCATCCACCAGATGTGGAAATCACTGACACAGCCAACTTTTAGACTATACACACAGCTCACATGTTCCCTGATATATGCAGCGCAGTCTATGTCCATAAATCCCAGTGGTCCCCATGTACAGAGAAGAAAAGCTGAGCAGAGTGGAATATAAAGACAAAAGAGATGTTTAATGAAGTAGTCAATAGTTGAGGCGCTGTTATTTATCCCAAAGATCCAGACAAAAACTAAAATCAACATTTTTGGAAATTTAAGGAAACTGAAAAAATCGTTGATAAAACAAATCAAAGTTAATACAAATCACCTGAAAATGTCACTCATTGTCTTAAAGTTCTAGTTTTTTTAAAGGAAATGACAAAATAATTATCAATGACTTATTAATGACAGTACATCAGTATTTTCAACTAAGGCGACTGTATTTAGTTTGTAAACTTAGGCTCTAACAGATTTAACAAGGCCTCAGTATCAGCTAAGTCAAAGCCTACCTCTATTGTAAGTGATTAGAAATTCTCTAAATAGCAATGTGATTCCATCACTTTCTTAGGATGGAACCCATTTGGAGTATCTTATCAAACTTTAAAATGCCCAAATAAGGCTGTGTGTGATGGCTCAGGCCTGTAATCCTAGCACTCTGGGAGGCCACAGCGGATGGATTGCTTGAGCTCAGGAGTTCAAGACCAGCCTGAGCAAGACTGAGATCTTGTCTCTACTAAAAATAGAAAAAAACTACCTGGGTTTTCTGGCAGCGGCTATAGTCTCAGCCACTCTGGAGGCTGAGGCAAAAAGATTACTCTAACCCCAGAGTTTGAGGTTGCTGTAAGCTATGACACCATAGCACTCTACACAGGGTGAGAGAGTGAGACTCTGTCTCAAAATAAATCAATAAAAATAAAATATCTAAATGATATATTTTACTTAAAATGTACATCCATTATATTTACACTCTTCCAAAGGCATAGAAGATTGAGAAGCATGTCTTAACAGAAACTTTTTTGGGGTACTCAAAAGGGTACCTAAACTTCCACTGAGACATTTTTGGGTTTGGGAGTTTCCATCACTATTCATTTCAACTCTTAGGTAAAACAAATGATTTTACCTATTCATTTGTTTTGAAGTTTTGTCTTGTATATATCACCATGAATCTGTTATAGCTTTGGCATATATAAAGCATAACTGCTGACTTCAAGGAGAAAATAACCAAACCAGTACCTCCACTACAAAGTGAAACATAAAGAAAAAAGTTAGTCAGATATAGACAATCTGAACTAAATTAAGAAGTTTGGTATAAAAGAGAATCATATACTAAAGTTAAAAAGCAACCACTGACAAACTCCAAGCAATCAACATTGTATCTAAAGATCATGTTCTTTGGACATTTTTTTTTTTTTTTTTTTTTGAGACAGAACCTCAAGCTATTGCCCTGGTAGAGTGCAGTTCATCACAGCTCACAGCAACCTCCAACTCCTGGGGTTAAGCGATTCTCTTGCCTCAGCCTCCCAAGTAGCTGGGACTACAGACACCTGCCACAATGCTGGGCTATTTTTTGGTTGTAGTTGTCACTGTTGTTTGGCAAGCCCAGGCTGGATTTGAACCTGCCAGCTCTGGTGTATGTGGCCGGCGCCTCAGCTGCTTGAGCTACAGGCACAGAGCCTTTCTGGACATTCTTGACTGTCAACTCTATATTAGATGGCATTATTGCATAAATGTTAAATTCCTTACACGTACTGTATGGTTTGTGTAGAACGATGTCTTAGCATATTTATAAGTAAAGTATCACGATGATGTTTGTAACTTTAAGATGACTCAGCAAAAAGACAAAGCCAGAGAAAGAAAGGGGAGGGTCAAAGGTGGGAGAGGTATAATTGCAAATGTGGCAAAATAGTAGCAACTGATGAAGAACAGAAAGGTACTGACTGAAAGACTTAAAACCTGAAAACTGGAAAAAGTAGCACAAAGTAAAAAATTTGTAAACAAATCCCAAAGTTTAGAGTCTGTACTTATAAACTGAAAACTATCTAAAAGTTGGGTGGCACCTGTGGCTCAAGGAGTAGGGTACCAGCCCCATATGCTGGGGGTGGCAGGTTTAAACCTGGCCCCGGCCAAAAACAAAACAAAACAAAACAAAACAAAAAACCCCTATCTAAAAGTAAGTTCCATAACCATGGAATGCAGCTAAAATGATGCTTGGGGTTGTACAGACTTAAGTACAGGTATTATCAATCATGAAAAACAGAAACCAATCAAATGAGATGATGTCAACTCACAGAGTTAGGAGGAAAAACTAGAAGCTCAAGAAAAGTAAGATACCAATGGAAACAGAATGACATAGAAAAACAAGAGCAGAACACAAAAACCAAAAGCCTTTTCTTTGAAAGGGTTAACAGAAGACCTCTAGCAAGACGCTTTTATTAATAAAAATAAAAACAAAGAGGCTCAACTCCTGTAGCCCAGTGGTTAAGGTGCCAGCCACATGTACTGGGGCTGGTGGGTTCAAACCCAACCCAGGCCTGCTAAAAAACAATGACAACAACAACAACAAAAATAGCCAAGCATTGTGGCAGGTGCTTGCAGGCCCAGCTACTTGGGAGGCTGAGGCAAGAGACTCACTTAAGTCCAAGAGATTGAGGTTACTGTGAGCTGTGACGCCATGGCACTATACCGAGGGTAACACAGTGAGACTCTGTCTCAAATAAATAAATAAATAAATAAAAAGAAAAAAGAGTAAAGGCAAAAATAATATTTAAAATATAAAGGAATGCATAAGCACAAATATAATAGTTTTAAAGTCTCAACAGAATTCATTATGTTATAAAATTGAGAGTAACTTTTGAAACACATTATCCTTGCAGACTCAGGAAGAGATAGAAAACCTGGATAAACCTTTAATCTATGGAATGTTTTAAAAGGGAAAATACAATCCAAACTTTTCCTCCTACTCCTGAAAGACAGCTCCCCAGGTAACACCTATCTTACACAAAGTTTTAGAGAATAGGAAGAGAAAGAGCTACCCAGTTTATTTATTATGTAGAATCACCCTGATACCAAATTCGGAGGAGGACTCTGCAATAAAAGGAAATTATAGATCAAAATTAGCAACTGCACCAATAAAGTACTGAAAAGAATGAGCTGCAGGTTGCATCACTTTTGACTCACTCTGATACTGAGCCAGGGACAACTGCACTCCATGCAATACCTTAAAACCAGTTACTAACTCTTTACACTAAATAAGAAAAGAGAAAAAATTAAAACAAGCTTTCCTAACAAGATGGACACAGAACAAAATAAAAAGCCTGAAGGACAACAGGACACTAAACCAACTGATCTCCCTGTTTATGGCCTACCATACTATATGGAAAAGAAAATTTCTCTGCTATGATTTGCTCTCCTAAATACACATCTGCTACCTGATATTTAATAATCTTTGAAGTTGATGAAAATGTCACTGCTTAAACATTCAAAGGGGACCTCCAGTTACACATGGCAGATCACATACTCTTGCTTCTCCCTGAAGCCCCTATGAAATAGCAAAGACTAAGAGAAGTAAAGGGTAGGAGGTTATTAACCTGTAAAAACTGAAAGCATGGGAGAGACAACATTTTCAATCTAGAAAATATATCCAGCTGACTTGTACATCAAAAATGTTAAAAATTCTGCCAACAGTGAAGGAGGTCTAGAAACAAATAGCCTCAAACCAAACAACTATAGAAAGGGTCTGGGTTGGGGACCGCAGGTATCACTGAAACAGAGTAAACAGAAAAACAGGTTTAAAATACCACTGAGCACAAGAGAATCAAGTGAAGTCTACACAAGAGTCCACAAAGTTCTCAACTTGTGGCTCCTGAGATGCCAGCAGCCAAGCTTGCATCCTCAACAGGAGCTGACAGCTCCGCACAGCATTACTCTAAAATACAAGCAGATAGGCAAGGACCACAACACTTCAGACAACTAAAACAGAGACAAGTGACAAACACACACACACACACACACACACACAAAGGAATCTGAAAGAAAAACAGAGAAAAGGTATGAAGAGGCAAGTATTCTCAGTGAAGAAATAGAAGGTCTTACATAAAACATAAAAGAACAGGACACTATTTTTAAAAGTTCTGAGACCAAAATGGAGCTTTAAGATGTGAAGTTTAACATTTGAATGAGTTCTAGAAAGTGAGAACAAAGAAGAAAGGGGAGCAAAATCAAAGAACATTAAAAATACATTTCCAAAACTAAGGGAAAAAGCCCAGCAAGTAATCAGAACAAAGGATGAAAAGCACCTGAATGAAGGCGCATCACTGAAATTTCACAAGACTGGGAATAAAGAGAAAATCCCAAAAGCCTGCAGAAGAAGAAACAAAACAAAAACCATCACCAGAATGGCTATGTTATTAATACTGGAACAATCTCTTCAAAATTGAGGAAATTATGAATAAAACCTAGAATTCTATACCCCAGGCAAATACACTGGGAAGACAGAGTAAAGATGTTTTCAGATAGGCAAGCGTCAAAAAAACATTAACTTCCCACGTTCGCTTTATAGAAATTACTAGAGGACGTACCTTTTAGACTTCAAAGTCTAAAATAACATATATTACTATTCCTTTTGAGGGTTAAAACCCCAGGGAAGATTTCTCTAAGGAATTAGAATCCTTGCTGATCTTCACCATGTTGTCAATCAACAAGAGAAGACATCACTTTAAGAAACACAAAGTGCCTAAAGTGAAATTTTTCTTGTCGGTCTACACTATTGGTAAAAACTCATTAAGGAAGCGTAGGCATTTAAAATAGGGAATTGCACTAAGAAGTTCCAGTAAGGCTAGTTTTTAAACTTTTGCCCTAAGAAAATGTTTGCTTTTACTAAACTATGTAATTCTCTCAGACATGCACACATGTTGCCACTCTTGTATACCATAAATCTGAGTAACACATATTATCAAGCTACATATGTCAGCACCGTACTCTACCAGCTAACCACCACTACTATTGAATGAAAAATTTACCTCCCATTTTTTAGAGTTCACTACTGATTTCACCTGTAAGGCGTCATATTAACAAGAAAACCTGTTATATATGGGAAATGCTACACTGTTACTTATTGCTTATAAAACAATAAAACTTATTACTTATTATTTTGTAAGTCAAAATATCCTCTTTTGCTTACTTTCACTGATTGATCTTGTTTTAGAGTGATTGAGAAAAATTAAATGTAAAAATAAGGTTTTACTTTCATCCAAAAGCATCCCTCCTGACGCTAACATCTTTCAATTCTGATTTGGTTTTGTCTCTAGCTTCTACTACAATAAAACCACCATTCTCCTACTCACTGAGGGGCAGCTACAATTAACTAAAAGTCCTCTTTAATATTGGTTTTCAGATTATGTTTTAAAAGGGGGTTTCTACCATATCTAGTATGCCTAATCCCAAAAACCTTATCAGAAGTTAAGATTTTCACGTTTGAATATAATAAAAACAAATTAATAAAGAACCTGTTTAAAACCATGCTTTCTGAATAAACTTCAAAGTCTAAAATAACATATACTATAAGTGTAAGAAAATGTAAAAAAACCCAAGATAGGGCTCTTCTAAAGCAGTGACTCCTCACTAGTTTTTCTGTATCATCTGCTCTGAACATAGCGCACACGAACACCTACACACTCATTATTTGATAGCTTGAATACAATATATTTCCTCTTTTCCAAAGAGCTCTGTATCAGTTTAGTCATGTCAGCAAAGTTAAGATTTCTTATGAAAATCAAAGTTAATAACCACCCAAAACAGGAGTGTTATATTACAGATGAAGCATTAGCTTAGACCTAGCTGAGCAGCTACTGCCGGAGTAAGCAAGATGAAGTGTAATGAGTAATGTCACCAAATTAGGAAGTGTAACCACTCTCTGCGTCCTGTACTCATGCTATAAGAAGTGCACTGTTATGTCCTACTCTCACCAGTGACATCTCTGGACCCTTGTGTTCTGACGTCAACAGTACTTATCACCACCTCCGCACCCCCCATTAACCCCATGCCAGAAAGAAAAAGTATACGCACCTTAAAATCTGTATTATTGATATATTCAAATACCAAAGCTGGTGTCTTTGACTGTAAGAGAGAATATTAATGCTTTTTAAGTACCCAAACAGTAATCAATATAATTTGCTTCTGCCACATGGACTATTCAAATCCCACTTAGACAAAAAAGGGATTTACTTTTCAGGGATAGGTTGTTACAAAACTGTCTTCGTGAAAATTGACAGTATCTTAGAATTTACTTCAAAATAACTGGGGACAATGGGGTATGTACAGATGAACAAGGCTGGCCATAGGCTGGCTGACTTCTAAAGTTAAGTAACATGTACAGGGAGGTTCGCTTCATTATTCACCTTACTTTCATAAATGGCTGAAAGTTTTTTGTAATAAAGTGTTATCCAATGGCTGATCAATGGTTGGCTATATGAAGATTTACACTCTGCAGTGTTTCAGTTTGCTAACTACAAAAGGATAACACATTTCCATCTTGGTTTAGTAAGCTAGAGGCACTTGACAGAATTATTATAGGTCTTTTCAGGGTCCAAAAGAAAAATAAAACCACCCATGAAATTATCAATATGCTACATTGTAAAATTACTGCCTTGGCTAGAGATCTTTAAAGACCATCTCACCTTACAAAGCAGAAGTGTTTCCAAAAAATCACATATAATCAAATGTTTTTAAAGATCTTTTTTTTTTCTTTGAGACAGAGTCTCATTTTGTCACCCTCGGTAGAGTGCTGTAGTGTCACAGCTCACAGCAACCTCCAACTCTTGGGCTTAAGTGATTCTCTTGCCTCAGCCTTCCGAGTAGCTGGGACTATAGGCGCCTGCCACAATGCCCAGCTATTTTTTGTTCCAATTCTTATTGCTGCTTTAGCTGGCCAGGACTGAGTTCGAACCCACCACCCTTGGTACATGGGGCCTGCACCCTACCCACTGAGCCACAGGCACCATCCTGAAGAACTAATCTTAATCAATGAGTACAAAATGTTCAATATTTCCTGTAATATCTAGATTTTCAAATGTAGGATTTACTTAAGCACATAATATGAAATGGCAGTAATAAGCTTTCAAACTTGGGGGAAAAACAGAGGCATAAAGGGTTATAGAAAGGAAAAAAAAAATCATCTTGGAAATCTTTACCATTGGCACTTTCACTCAAGGACCAGGTGAAAGTCACCTAGGAAACAGGCCACAGTGCACTCATGCCGAAACAACTCCTGCAGCAGCCCCGACAGCAGCCATAATCAAATGATTCTCAACTAGCCCAAAGTTCTAGGCCATCAGATCTCCTTATGGGACTGTGGAGTAAGCCTGATCCTTTAAAAGTCAGGGGTAAAGGAGTCCTTGATTTTTGTCATCTTAAATTTACTTTTCTTACATATCATGTAAAATGAACACACACTTTAAGTAACAAATTACAAAGACGGCTTAAAAGACAGGTATCACTAAGTTCTGTTAACTTAAAAAACAAAAGCAAGATTAGATAATGCTCCTTTTATACTACCTACTGGCTCATATTTTAAAAATTCTTCTGAAATTCTTTTTTTTAAAACAGAGCCTCAAGCTGTCACCCTGGGTAGAGTGCTGTGGCATCACAGCTCATAGCAACCTCCAACTCCTGGGCTCAAGCGAGTCTCCTGCCTCTGCCTCCTAAGTAGCTGGGACTACAGGCGCTCGCCATAATGCCTGGCTAATTTTGGTTGCAGCAGTCATTGTTGTTTGGCGGGCTGGGCTGGTATTCGAACTCATCACCTCAGGTGTATGTGGCTGGTGCCCCAGCCACTTGAGCCACAGGTGCTGAGCCTGAATTCTTATTTTTATATGGTGCTCATCTTAAATGGACAAGACTCATTTTTAATGCAGGCCATTTTCAAATATTAGGCAGTCCAGAGCCAATCCTTATAGAATCTGAGCTAATCAGGATGGGATATATTTTTAATGCCAATTAGACACATTCTGGCACCACAACCACTCCTCCTTAGTCTTTTCAGAAGGAAAACAGAAAAAGGAAAACATTCCTTATTCTTCAGTTAAACAATACTGTATAATCTTGGGCAAATTACTTAGCCTCTGCAGACTTCTTATTCTCATTCTCATATAACGCAGATGATAACTGTACCCACCCCATGGAACTGTTGTGAGGATTAAATGACAAAACACAGTGCCTGGCACATAGTAAACCCTCAATGCATGTTAGCTACTGTATTATGAAGATGTCTTTAGCAGAAAGAAGCAAAAACCTATTTTTTTTTTTTTTTTTGAGACAGAGTCTTACTATGTCACCCTCAGTAGAGTGCCGTAGCGTCATAGCTGACAGCAACCTCAAACTCTTGGGCTTAAGCGAGTCTCTTGCCTCAGCCTCCCAAGTAGCTGGGACTATAGACACCTGCCACAATGCCTGGCTATTTTTTGGTTGTAGTTGTCATTGTTGTTTAGCAGACTCAGGCCAGCTTCTAACCCACCAGCCCCAGTGTATGTGGCCGGTGCCCTAACCACTGAACTACAGCCAAAGACTGAGCCAAAGACCTATTTCTTAAATAAACAAAAAACTATCACAGGAGAACAGGGAAATATTTGAGGTAGAGCAAGCTGAGAACAGAAAAGGGATAGAAGTGGTACAGCAGTGGGTGGGAGGGAGCCGGTCTTTAACCTTAGTCAAAAGCACTTAAGATTAAGTTATTCTCCAGAGAGAGAAAACAAAATTAAACAGCACATCTAAAATAGCTAAAAATTAAGCATTAACAAAAATATTTTAGTTGCATATACACATACACTATGAGCCCTAACGGCAGATGCTGAATTAAAGACTAGTTTGAGCAACAGTAAGACTTCTTCCTCAACCATCCATGGCCTGGGAGGGCTGTGACCAGCTCAGTTCTCATTACCAGGTGTCTACATGGAGATGTCCCACATACCCTGTGCAGATTCAGAGTTTCAAATGCCACACTTACTTAAGTGAGGATAAAATAATACAAACTGCCAGCAACAAGCTTTCAAAATTGGGGGGGGGGGAAGCAGAGGCTTAAAGGATATACCCAGCAAACATTTGTAGGTTGAATCAAAATAATGAGGTAACAAACCTAGGACAGGGCTTCTTCGTGGTACACTATTAGGTTCCAAAAAAGTGGTGGTGGCTATACCATCACTAGGCCACTGAGATTTTTTTCTAGTTTTCACAACCATTCAGAAGTAAAGACAAATACTACACTATACACCATCATTTGAGGTTCTGTGTGTTAACAACCCTCCCATATCCCTACCCCAGCCTGCTAGTACTCCCCCACAACCATTAGGCACCTACCACAGGGTCCTTTACAGTGTCAATCAGCTTAATGATATTTGTTCCACCACGAAGATTCTCCAGAATCTTAACCTCTCGTTTTATCTTCTTTTTCTTCACTGGCTTAAATACACAAGAGTAATCAGAAGTGAGATTCTTTCTGAAGTTAATAAGATAAATAAAATTTTAAAACACTGTTAGCCAATCAAATGAATACTGTGCTATCCTGTACAGTGTACTATGTTAAAAAGCAAGCCTAAATTAGAAGGAAAAATACTCTGAGATTAAATTGGCTTGCCCATAAGAACTTTTAACATTAAATATTTTACAGTCTCATCCAGCTTATGTGTCAAGATCTTTTAAGTAGTTACAGTTAGGGCACTTAAAAATTTTGGACACCCATGTCATACTTTAAAAATAAAATACTCCCTTTCTAGATAACTGCCAAATGAAAATGTTATAGCTCTGAACAGCTGTATATAACACAGTCACAAATGGAAAAACTGAAACAAAATGGTGAGACACCTGCTCTTCCAATGAGTTACATGTAATTTTGTCTTCCACCAGCGAAAGACCAGTTCACTGACATCAAGTTACAAACTTGTTTCCCAGCTGCTGGCTTCCATTTCCTGTCACCACTCCCATTTCCTTAATATTTAGAATCTGAAATCAGTACAGAGCCAATACTGTTTCCCAGCATCTCCCACTCCCAAAGAAAGAGATGTTGGATCAGCAAACAAGAAAAGTGATCTCTGATACTATAGTGATTCAAAAGTTCTTTTAACCTTTGGTCTGCTGGAAAGAAAAATTAGACTTATTAGAAATATATTACGTATGTACATTTTATCCTGTTGTAGAGTTTGAAGAATAAAAGTAGTTCTGAGAAAAATATGTTGAGGCTGGGCATAGTGGCTCATGTCCGTAATCCCAGCCAAGGTAGGTGGATTGCTTGAGCTCATGAGTTTGAGACCAGCCTGAGCAAGAGTGAGATCCTGTCTCTAAAAAATAGCTGGCCGGTACCTGTAGTTTCAGCTACTTGGGAGGATGAGGCAAGAGGGTCACTTGAACCCAAGAGTTTGAGGTTGCTATGAGCTACAACACCAAAGCATTCTATAGGGGGTAAGAAAGTGAGACTCTGTCTCAAAAAAAAAAAAAAGTCTATCACAATCGAGCATGCTCTATAAGGCACTTAGAACAATGATGGCCAATAAGTAACCCAATAATGTTAGTTTTGCTATTTTCAAAGTTTCAATAATTTGTTATTTAGTAATAACTTATATTTAATCCTCACAAAACCTCTATGTAACAGACTTAGCAAAGTTGAGCTATTTGCCCAAGGTCACACAGCTAGGAGTGGGGGCAGAATCGAGGCTAGGTGGTCTGATTCTGAATGCCACACTCTTAGTCACTGTGCTTTTGCTTCCCAACGGTGGCTAATGGGAGAAATGTACTAAGGAAAAGGAGTATTCCATCACTGAGACACTGTTATAACAGCACAAGCCAAGAGAGGCCATCGGGTTTGCTGTACAACAGTAAGACAAGATTTAAAAAGCCTATGTGTGGTATGTGGTGGTGGTGAGAGGGGGAAAATGTAACATACACATGTGCCAGAGAAACCTTCATCTTTTGCTGGTCACTAAGCTACAGCTTTGAACACATAATAAAACAGACAGGGAGAGCCTACAAAACGGCATCACCTATAACAGGGTGCTCAACCAAGAGATGGGAGTCTTGCTGCCATGACAGTGCCGACTCCCCATTCTGCCAGGGTTCCAGCTGAGCAGATCTTCCCTATCACCACTTAGAAACTTTACTCCTTAATGCCTTTTTCATCTTTAGGGAGCTCAAAATTTTAGGAAAATGAAATACCGTATAACTCAATCAAAAAATAGCCAGAGAAGGACATACAAAAAAATAGCCCGTAACCTTAAAAAATGTTGATATCATAAAGGAGACTGAGCAACTATTCCAGATTATAAAAATGTGACAACTGAATGTAACACCTGCTCTGGGTTTTTTTTTTTTTTTTGCTCTAAAGAACACTATAAGGATAATTTTTGAGGTCAGCCTGGACAATATAGCAAGACTCTGTCTCTACAAAAATTAAAAAATTAGCCAGGTGTGATATGTGCCTGTGGTCCCAGCTATTCAGGAGGCTGAGGCAGGAGGATCACTTAAGCCCAGGAGTTTGAGGTACAGTGAACTACAATGCCAGTGCACCAGCCTAGGCGACAGAGCAACTCTCTTAAAAAAAACCTGTCAGGATATTTGGCAAATGTGAATGAGGTCTATAGATCAGCTAATAGCATTGTATCAATGTGAATTTCTGATATTTGAACATGGAACTGTGTAATTATATAAGACATTATAGGAAATACACACTAAAGTCTTTAGAGATAACTAATTTATTTGCAAACACCTCAGAAAAATACACAAAACATAATTACATAGATTATATATGTACATATTCATGTAAACACACAAACAAATGTGCATACAGTAGAACCTCTATAAGTTGACCACCCAAGGGACTGTAACAAATTGGTCAACATAAGAAATTAGGCCTACTGTACTGATATGTACACATACCACATGTCTGGTCTATGAAAAAGAGATCAACTTAAGGAGGTAGGTGGTCAACTATGAAGGTTCCACTATGTATGTGACAGAGATAGGATAAAGCAAATGTTAAAATTTGAGAATGTGAATTCTTACAACTTTTCTATAAGTCTGAAATCATTAAGAAGTTAAAAGAAAAATAAAAGCTGGATATCCTATAAATTCAGCCAATGCTACCTATATAGTCAATGCCTTTTAAGAAAATTCTAGAGGGTGGTGCCTGTGGCTCAAGGAGTATGGCCCCATATGCTGGAGGTGGAGGGCTCAAACTCAGCCCTGGCCAAAAACTGCAAAAAAAAAAAAAAAGAAAAAAAAAAAGAAAAGGAAATTCTAGAGCTGCATCCATTTCTGGAATGCAGCTACAAGTCTGTGGGAAGGGTAAGAGGAAAAAACTCTGCAGCCAGAAGCCCATATACACCCCCAAAACCTCTTCTACTCCTAACACTTTACAGGGGTAATCCATTAAATAAGTTGCTTCTGTGGTGCTGCCCCATATAGTCTTGAGTTATTCTCCTGTTATTTAGCAACAGGCCAGACCAACAGATTGTTCCTGGACAACCCAGTTAAGATTAAGCTACCTTTCAGCATGTTTAGAGGCGTCCTATGGAGCACCTGAAACATATTTTGCTACCTCTCACCTGTCCAACAACTTCCCGAACTAGAGACTGGGAAGAGTAGGGCAATTCTGAAGTGGCATCATGGAGTCCTGGAGCAGCTAGAGTCCTCATAAGAGCCCACAGACTATGAATGAGGAAGGTGATCTACGGTCCAGAACGCTCCCCTCAAAGCATCAAGAATCAGGCTACAAGTAGCTCCCTTCAGCCTCAGTTTATTCCTCCAAATCTGAGATGCTCCAGAAACTAAACCACCAAGGAGCTACAAGGAAGTGAAAGCGATTGTTTTAATTCTACAAACGGGAATCAAAGAGAAAAAGTTAGGATCCCTAAAGGAAGACTGTGGGCATCCTAAAGAAAACTACCAATTACACACAAAGAAGAAAATACACACATTTCCATGATAATCTCATAAGTTCACCTCTTACATTACAAAAGGTCTCCCACCTGGAGACCAATTACTTGTTCTAATTCAGAGAATATCTAAATGGAACATGATGTTTAGAAGATTCAAAGTGAATCAATTTAGCTATTCTCCAAACCACCCTGCAAAATAGTTTCAAGTAATAAATAAATTTTGGCACATACCTAAAGAGAATATTTAAGGGGAGAAGTACTCATTTAAAATTTTCTATATATGAGCTCTGAAAAATGAAAAAAAGAAAAAATATCTTTTCAGAAGATTGTTGCTTATATGGTGATCAGTTCTTGCTATTCAGGAAAAACTTGTTCAAACTAATTCAAGAGAAAGGTGCTGATCTCTTTCCCATTTATTCTCATTTAAAAAATTAAAAAAAAAATTTAGTGACAAAATTAAGTTAGTAATCTCTCCTATTTATTTACTCAGAGCTGCTAAAAAAAAAAAAAAAAAGCCAGACTTGAGAATTATTTCAACTACTTGCATTAACTGTGATTGAACTTACAAACTTACATCTACCAAAGGTGTAAAAATTATGACCATAACAAATTCCAGAAACTATTAACAGGTAAAGACTCATTTAAATTTCTTCCAACCACAACTGAATGAATGAATGAAAGACAGGCAGGAATACAGTTCACAACTTTCAGATGTGAAGTTATTTTTATTCTACCAAACCAATGACAGCACGACTAAGATACTACTATCATCACAATGGTTGCCAGGAATGCAGAAGGATGGAGTAAGGCAGAAAGTCCTGCCTGAATGATGATGTATATTACCTTGTTAGCGTCTCCAAAACTCACTGCACCTGACCGAAATATAAATATTACCTGAGCAATGCAATTTCTTCATGGCAAATTTTCCTCTAATCTTTCTAGTCTCACATCCCAATTACATTATCAACTCCTTACGGGTAATTATTTCTTCTCAGGATTTTAAAAGGCGAGGCATGAAATCAAAGTGACAGCCATATACTACTTTGCAAACGTTAGGATGGCTACTATCAAGACAACAGAAAATAACAAGTGCTGACAAAGATGTGAAGAAATAAGAACCTCTGTAGTTTGTTGATGGGAACGTAAAATGGCATTGCCACTGTGGGAAGGTCCTCAAAAACTTAAAAATAGAATTACCTTATAATCTAGCAATTCCACTTCTGAGAATTACTACACCCAATACCACTACACCCAAAAGAAATAGGGTCTTGCAGAAGTATTTGTACACTTTTGTTCAAAGCATTATTCACAACAGCTGAAACATGAAAGCAACTCAAATGTCCACCGACGGATGAGTGGATAAACAAAATGTGGTACATACATACAATGGAAAATTAATTTGGTCTTAAAAAGGAAGGAAATTCTGACGCATGCTGCAACAGGGATGACTCCTGAGGACAGTAAGCTATGTGAAATAAGACAGTCACAAAAGGACAAACACTGTATGATTCCACTTACGTGAGGTCTCTAGAAAAATCACATTCATAGAGACAGGCAGCAGAATGGTGGCTGCCAAGGGATGAGGGGAGGGAGGAACAGGAGTTACTGTTTAATGAATACAGAGTTTCAGTTTTACAAGATCAAAAAGAATTATGGGGGTGGTGGTGGTGATGGTTGCACAACATCATGAATACATTTAAATACTACTAAACCATACACTTAAAAATGGTTACGATAGTCAATTTTATACCTTTCATATGTATTTTAACATAAAAAAAACTGGGGGCAAAAGTGGCAAGACACAGAGCAGGTCTTTTGAATTTCATCAAGAGAATGTTACAACGTTTTTACTCCTAGTTCTGCCTCTTATTCCCTCACATGAGTATTATTAATAAAGTTTTTCTTGAGGGCACTGAGGCACAGAGTCTAAATACATTTGGTTAATGTCACAGAGCTTCTAAATGTTGAAATGAACATCTGAATCCAGCAGTCTACCTCCTGGGCCATACTCTTCCAGGAAAGAAAAACGTTTTGTAGATTACTAAAACACTGCCATCTACTTTTCTTCTGATTCTCCCAACAACTTTGTGGGTTAAATAAGATATATGCCTATTTTACCAAGGAGAAAACAGAGCCAAGTGGTATAAATGAAGGAGCTAGTTATGGAACCCAAGACTTCTAAGTCCATTTAGAGCACTTCTTACACTGGATCACCCTGAGTATGAAGTGGCAGATACTGAAATTGTACCGATGAAAATGGGTACTCTACATCAAAATATTCTTTTCACTCACGGTTCACTTTTGAATAAATTCTATGTTAAAGAGATAACTGTTAACTCAAAAATCTGGCAAGTGATCATGATAATACCTGGAGAAACCATGCTTACTGAGGCTTCAAACCAAGAATAAACAGTATCTCACTTATGCATGAAACATGTTACTGTGGTTACAAATCATTGAGACCCCCTGCCTGGATCTCTATTGTTCTCTGGGTTTTCTTGATTCCATACTTCTAACTAGCAACTCACCAAAGTCAAATACTTCCTTTGAGAAGAGTAACTCCAAACTCATTAGAAACAAATTAATTTCATCTGATTTCTAGCACGTTCCTCCTCAATCCTTCCCAGACAGTTCACTACATCAAGAAGTCAATGTCCTAACAATGCTCCTAAATCTACCAAGACTCCATGACAGGTATACTGGGGCCCTAAACTCAGTGTTTCCAGCCCTAACCACATGACCCTGAGCAAATGACAGCCTTTCTGTGTCGTGGCTCATACACAGAAAGTGTTTGGTTTCCAACAGTTTATAAACTCCCATGTTCTGTGGGACGACACTCCTAATCAGTGATACCACAACCACATATTAGAAACAGCCTAGTTCACATGTGATTTTTTAACATTTATATTATTTTAATATTAATAATATTTTAACTGCTTTTATTCCAGGTAACATTTGTAAAAACTAGAATTCACAAACATTTAAGATATAAACCACGAATGGGTTGCTTCAAGATGTTTTCGTAGATAAGCCTAAGTGGAGGGTAAAAAACCTACTGGACAAAGGAGAAATGAAGGATCAAATACCCTTTGCTATAAAGATCACCAGCTCACTGTGAAGTTACTAAGAAGGATCTGGCAGAAGGATCCGGCATCAATGCTCATCCTTCTTTTGACACTACTTCCTACAACACAACATTTTAAAAATATCTATAAACAAAGATGCTAAACATACTTGAAAAACAAATTTTAATACTACCATTCTTTCTCTTAAGCTTAAGAATTAATTTCTTAGGGAAAAATGGACTGTCAAGCACTTATAAAATGAAGACTATTACCAGGAAGCCTTATATGGGCTTCCAACTCATTGTAGGAATGGTTCAAAATGCTGTACATTTGTTTTTTAAAAATAGTATTGCTTGGCTCAGTGCCTATAGCGCCAGCTACGTACACCGAAGCTGGTGGGCGGGTTCGAATCCAGCCGGGGCCTGCCAAACAATAACTGCAACCAAAAAATGGCTGGGCGTTCTGACAGGCGCCTGTAGTCCCAACTACTTGGGACTCTTAAGACCAAGAGTTTGAGGTTGCTGTGAGCTGTGGCACCACAGTACTCTACCCAAGGCAACACAGTGAAACTCTGTCTCAAAAAAAAAAAAAAAAGTATTGCTTCTTGCACAATCCTTAGGCAATTAAAAAAAACAGTGTTACTCTTGACTTCTATTCAAGACATAGCACTTTAAATTGAAAGATCTCAAGGATCCCAAGAAGTACTGAAATCCACATAGTGTCCACTAAATGACAAAAATTATCAAAAATGGCCAAATGCTTTTATTTCTGTGTATGCCTTTCTAAGAGGTACTACAAAGGAACTGAAGAATTGATTTTTCAGAATCAAAAGATGACACTTACAGCACTAAAGCAGGTTTCTGCCTTGTTATATATATAAACCCTTACCATCTCCTCTCACTTTTTCTCTTTTCTCCTCAAAACAGTTTCTATCAAAAAAGATATACCTTCTCTATTAATTGGACAGTTTTAAGGTTTTAGCCCCAGAATTTCACTTAAGGATGGACAGGAAAATTTTACTCACCATTTTCTAAATTCCTAAACCCTCTTAATAACCGAATTTATTATGATAAATAAAATACTTAGAAAACTACTGATGCAAATTAAATGATGTGAAATTCTTCTGTGGTCACTCTTCATCCAACCATTCTTACATGTTGGAAATAACTGATAAGAAATGTAATTGACTAAAAAAGAAGACAGCTGGCCCTCAAGGAATGTATCTAGATTCCTATGTGTGCAATACACAGGTACATTAATTCAACCGCAATTCTGCAGCTGAAATGTAGTAAGCTTATATGAAAAGGAAGCCTTTTCTAGATTCCACCAAATTATGAGCAGCTGGTAAGTTATTAAGGACCTAATTTACTATGACCAAATGCCACAAAAGCAGATATTAGTGATAATTTCAACTTATCTGAATAAAGAAGCACAACTTGGGATAAAGACCCTGTTCTTTTTAAAAAATAATACTTTTAATTCACTGTAACAACAAAACCGCAACAATACCACTAGTGGTTTCTCACCCCATGCTTGACATAACAAAATCTGGACAGAAATGCTACAGGGCTTCGAAAAATGTACAGAAGTAAATGTAGTTTTCATCATCAGCAGAAACAAGGTGGTTCAGGCTACACCATGAAAAGAAACCGTGTTGAAAAGAACCCAGAAACACTTCACTAGAGTATCAAAGAAGCCCTCACTTCTTATTCCAGAACACTAGAACTTCTGTGCTCAATGTTAAGATCCTACAATCCGATGCTAAAATGAGTGGTAAGAAACAGAAAGAAATAGGAAACAGGAGTTTCAACTAAGGGTCATTTTAACATAATGATCTTAGATAAGTCTCTTCCAGCCGAGATCTCCTATTTGTAAAAATAATCTACAACAGCTTCCTTACTGGGTTCCTAACATATCCTGAGGATCTTTAGAGCAAGGGAAAAACTATTCAGCAACTAACCCTGTGAATTTCTTTACAAGGATAACTAAAGAACAATGTGATGCTTTCTTAAATGAACACAATGGTATTTATACAAATACCTGAATGCTGTTCCTTCTAAAAAGGTAACACAGGAAATTGCACATTTATTCTAAAATTCTGCCACTGCACAAAAATTTTAGGTATTTTTCTGAAACTGCTTTAGAGTCAGGAATTCATTCTTCTGAATGTATAGCAATGGAACATGGATATTCCTAATTTCAGTTTATGCCTTGCTTACTTCTTAGGAAGATGCCAAGCACCTTATATTAAAAAACATGTTCTTTTATATACATAAAGAAAATGTAGGCTCAGCGCCTGTGGCTCAAGTGGCTAAGGCGCCAGCCACATACACCTAAGGTGGCGGGTTCGAATCCCCAGCCTGGGCCCGCCAAACAACGATAGCTGCAACCAAAAAAATGGCCAGGCGTTATGGCGGGCGCCTGTAGTCCCAGCTACTTGGGAGGCTGAGGCATGAGACTCGCTTGAGCCCAGGAGTTGGAGGTTGCTGTGAGCTGTGATGCCATGGCACTCTACCCAGGGGGATAGCTTGAGGCTCCGTCTCAAAAAAAAAAAAGAAAATGTAGTTTCCCCCAGGCAACTTCTCTGAAGGGAACATTTCTTTAAACAATTATGCTTTTTTTTTTTTTTTAAAGACTCTGTGATTTTAGGTGTAACTGACATTTAGGGAAGAGGGAGTCGGACTCCTTACCTGCAACATCAGTTCCCTACTTCTTATCCCCAGTGTTCAACAGCACAAATGAGTCTGCCTATTTCTCTTTACTGCAATTCTGTTCTTTTATCACTAGGCTAGGATGGTACTGAGTGATGGAGCTGATTATTTTTCTGAGAGGTTATTACCAGAAAGCATAAGCCTGACCCCTCATATTAAACAGGGATTACCTACACAGCTGCCCTACCACACAAGAAAACAGCTTTTCAATCCCACAGAACCTCTGCAAAATGGCCACACTGGAAATCATGTATACATAAAGGCACTTGTTATCATTCTCCCCTCAATCTTTCACTTAAATGACATGTACACATGTTAAATGATCTGGCAATAATGAGCCCATCAGAGGCTCTAAGAATTACTTTTTAGTATACCCTATAAAACATTAAAGCTACACAGTCAGTTACCTGAAGAACAATTTAGCCACTTTTTCATGCTCATTAAAATCATGTCTTCAAGATATAATAAAAGGTATCATTATCAAACTGAGACAGCTACACCAGATACAGAGTCATGTTCCAATTATTATTTTAGTGATCATAAGTGTACCCTTCTACTATTCCAAATTTCACTTTTACTAGCTGATAAGCAACAACGGCTGACTCCCCAACCTGGCTTCCCAGCTCTAATGGCTCACTATATTCACCCCACCTGAAATTTACAGCCAAAGGAGAACAAGTAATTATCCCTAAGGAGTTTCCCTCCACTTGGGCTTCAAACTCATCTCTGAAGCCACTCCAATTTTTCCCAGCTTTCTTTCTGGAATAACAGAGCACCAGGAGTAACAAACATAGCCCTTAAGGAGCCCTTAAATTAATGGAATCTCCATCAAAAGGCTTCTCTTTCTTTTGAATGTCTATTTATTTTGCAGCAAATGAAACTCTTTCAGAATTTTTGCCTTGGGTGTCCATAAATTACATTTTAGAACAAGGATGTTCCTGAATTATGCTTAGATTTGAGACCAGTCTGTATATTTTCTTGAAAGGTACAGGAAACAGAATGGGAGAAGCAATAGAGAGACATCAGACAGAAAATACATAAAATTCGAGCTTGCACTGCTCTTTCTAGACCATGCGGGGATAGTTTATAGCCTTCAGACCTGCCGGGGGAATGTTACATGCCACTCAGGACACTCACCTTGAGAATTTTTACAACTACTCTCTCATTGTTGGTGATGTTAATGGCCTCAAATACTTCACTGTATTTTCCTCGACCAAGTTTTCGAACCAGTTGGTAGTCATCTTGATTACTGTGAAAGGCAAAAAACACACATAAATGCCAGGATTTGGGATTAACCAAGCCTATGCCCATTGTACAGTCCATTCAGCCACTTCCATTAATCAAACACTTGGAAGTGTCCATACATCAGCCACAACTCATTCCCTAAATGAAAGCTACAACATAACTTGGCTCCCTTAACTCTGCAGAGCTCCTAACCTAATTAGTTGCTCATAACTTTGGGAGATGGGGTAGCAGAACGACAAACTAGAGGGGACAGAAAAGCATCTATCCTGGAAGCCCAGAGGATGCCCCCTCTGCCCATGGCTTCACAACACCTGCTTCACAGCCCGAAGGCAGACAGTGCCCACTGTGAGAATCTGGACGTTTAAGTAATTCCCTCCCACCTAGCTTCATTTCAGACAACGAAGAAGGCAGAGAATTTTAATAGCTCAGGAAGACAGTTGTTGACTTCCCACCTCAATACAAACCCCAAAGTGTTAAAGTGGAAGAGCTACTCTCCCTCACTTCCACCAGGCCCTGATCCCTGGACCCTCCACTTGTTCCCCCACTATGAAAGCATTACTTGGGTAAGGGAGGGGGGGCGCAAAGCGGGGAGAAAGGGACAACACGGGAGGTGGGGTGAGGAAAGGACATGTGCGAGATGGGGGCCTCTGCCTCCCATCTCAGACCCACGGAAGTGCCGGCCCCGAGGGGCGAGCAGGCAGACAGATCACACGGGCCGAACGCGGTTTGAAGGGGGCGGCCTAGCGGAGAAGGGGGTTAGCGGGCCCAGCGGGGGGCGGCGGCAGCTTTACCCCCAGCTCGGGGCGTGAGACTCATAGTCCCAGTACTCGCGGCTCCTCAGGCTGTTCACCTCGGCGTAGACCCGGGCCCTGCTGCCCGCGGCCGGGCCGGGCATGGCGGGCGGGACCGGGGGGCGGCGCGGGGCGCAGAGGGTGGCAGCGGCGGCGCGGCAGGGGGCGCGGGGCGGCGAGCGGAGGAAGCGGCGGACCGCGGGGCGCTTGAGGAGGAGGAGGAGCGCGGCGGCTGGCGGCCGCGCCAGGCCGGGCCCGCGGGGGCGAGCGGGCTGGGGGCGTGGGGGGCGCCGGCCGAGCCGGCCCGGCCCTGGAGCGGCCGGCGGGGCGGGCGGCGCTCGCGCTCCGCAGCGATCGCCGCTCGGCTCGCGGCCCCCCGGTGGCGGCGGCGACAGCACCGGCAGCGGCAGCCACCGGCCAGGAAAGGGGCAGCGGCGGCGGCGGCAGCAAAGAAGGAGGAGGAGGAGGAGGAGGCGGAGGAAACCCGGAAAAGGGGCCGCACTCACTAGGAGCGGCCGCCGCCCGGCCTGGGGCCGCCCTGGCTCACAGCGCCCCCTGGAGCGCGGGGGGACCGGCTGGCGGCCCCGCCCTCGGCCTCTCACCGCCCCGCCCTGTCCTGCCCCGCGGTCAGAATCGGGTCCTAGGGCTGGTGGGACAGCTCACCACCGGGCCTCCGCCACCTGCTGACAGCTGCCCTGGAGCCTCGAATCCCAGAATCCTTCCTCAACTGTCCTGGATACTGCTACCCCAAGCCCTCCACCTCTAGCCACCCACCCCAGCTGACCCTGTTCTGACCCAAATTGTTCCCATCAAATTCCTCTCCAATGAGTCACTTGTAATCCTCCCTCCCTCCCAGAAACACCCCTTCTTTTCGACCCTGCTCTGTCACCATATACTTCTCAACTCCATTCTCTCTTCATCCAGAGCCTCGGCACAAAACCCTTTTCCTATACTTTCTCCCAAATTCCCTTACAGAGCCTTCTGTCAGCACCCACTCTGGATGTGACTTCCATCACTTGGTTATCAGCCAGGTTGCGTCTCTGTAAAGTTGTAATTAATAAGTAATCTGTGGAGAGATACTTTGTCTTTCTTTCTTTCCTTTGAGACAGTCTCACTATGTCGCCCTCGGTAGAGTGCTGTGGCATCACAGCTCACAGCAACCTCAAACTCTTGGGCTTAAGCGATTTTCTTGCCTCAGCCTCCCAAGTAGCTGGGACTACAGGCGCCTGCCACAACACCCCGCTATATTTTGGTTGTGGTTGTCATTGTTTGGCAGGCCTGGCCTGGGCTTGAAAACCCACTACCTTCAGTGTATGTGGCTGGTGCCCTAGACGCTGAGCTATAGGCTCCAAGCTGAGAGATACTTTGAAACTCTAAATATCTTCTTTTTTGTTGGGAGGAGAGAGAGCAGAAGTCCTGGTGGAAGGGACAGGCTAGGTGTTGGGGATGAACTGAAGGGGGGGGCGCAACTTGGCCTGTCTGATAATGCTGCTTGCTTTCTAACCCTTTTCTCTTTGATCTTCTGAGCCTTTTTTCTGCCTTGCTTCCCCATCCCACTCTTATCTTCACCCAGTCCAGGTTGCTCTGACTCTAATACTTTTTCACATGTTTTCAGGACGAGACCTTGCTCCTTTCACCTTGATAGAGCTAAGAGCACAGGCTGTAGAACTAGATCTACCCGATCCTGCCACTTAGAGGCTATGTGACCGTGGGCAATTACTCAGCCTCTGCTACAAATTTTACAGCATAAAACCAGTAATGGTGCCCACTTCACAGGGCTGCAGGGAGAAGTACACAAGTGAATCATGTAAAATGCTTAGAATTGTGTTCTAAGCACACATACTAGGTGTGCGTTATTATTATTACCAGACGCAGGGCTTTTCTCCTATCTATTACTTTTCCCTCCCTGAGACCACCACACACCCACTTTTTTTTCCTCCTTCCATCTTCTATGCTTGGCTAGGGGCCACCTCCACCCCCACCTTCCCGCAGCTAACTCCTTTTTCCTCTTTAACTCTCACCTTAAAGATCACTTTATCTAGAGTTGATACTTGTCTATCTGAGCACCGTACCCAAATCCTTCTTTTTTTTTTTTTTTTTGAGACAGAGCCTCAAGCTGTCCCCCTGGGTAGAGTGCCGTGGCATTACAGCTCACAGCAACCTCCAACTCCTGGGCTCAAGCGAGTCTCTTGCCTCCGCCTCCCAAGTAGCTGGGACC
>CAUYTI010099142.1:0-25897 GCA_963575145.1 Galago senegalensis | reverse complement strand
CGTGTTCCATCATAGCTGATAGGGGAGGGATCCTCCTGTTGGTTTTATTTTTTTTTTTATTTTTTTTTTTTTGAGACATAGCCACAAGCGGTCACCAGGGGTAGAGTGCTTTAACATCACAGCACCCAGCCACCTCCAACTCCTGGGCTAAAGCGAGTTTCCTGCCTCTGCCTCCCAAGTAGCTGGGACCACAGGCGCCCGCCACAACGCCCGGCTATTTTTTGGTTGCAGCCATCATGGTTGTTTGGCAGGTCCGGGCTGGGGATTCGAACCCGCCACCTTAGGTGTACGTGGCTGGCGCCTTAGCCGGTTGAGCTATAGGCGCCAAGCCCTCCTGTTGGTTTTAAAGAAGCAGACTGCCAGCGCCTGAGCTGTCTGCGGTCACATGACGAGAACTGCAGCGCCCTCTAGGGCTGAGTCCGCTATCTGAACAACAATCAGCAAGAAACAGGGACTTCCAACCTACAACCACAGATGAGCACGTAGCCCCGCTGACGCCTGATTACAGCCCCAGGAGACCTTGAGTAAGAGGACCCGGGTAAACTATGTGTGCAGTCTTGACCCACAGAAATTCTGAGATAATAAATGTGTGTATCTTGGAGCTATGAAATTTATGGTAACTTGTTATGCACCAATAGAAAACTAACATTCTCTGCGGAAACTTTTGACATGGGGTGGGGACTTGCCTCTCTCTACTCTCTTGGACCCCACTGGCAGGGATCTAACCTCACGGTGCCTCCAGGCTCACTCTGCTCTTTGGCTTTGTTATCTGAGGACAGCCAACGTTACCAACCTTACTTGTGCTTCCTGATTCGTGTTCACTAAAATAAATATTAGGATGGCCCAACAATTCTGTGATGAATATAGGTGTCTTTAGCAAGGCTGATCTATGAATTCCTTCTGCAGGACTTGATCCAGCACAGCCAGATTTCCTCAATGTCAGGACCAGGTCAAGGCTCACAACACCTTGTTCCATGGCTCATTTCAAAAATCTATTGGGTTGGAATGTGGTACATGAAGTTCTTTCCTTCCTAAACATGAACGTCAGAGATTTATCTTACAAATTTGCACAGTCCCCTAAAATGCTCTCTCCTCTGCTATGAGAAATTTAACAGCATTATTTGGTAGCTCTATGTATTTCAAACACCGGTTTTTGGTTTTTTGGTGTTTTTTTTTTTTTTGAGACAGAGTCTCAAGCTGTCACCCTGAGTCTCTGAGTGCTGTGGCATCATAGCTCACAGCAACCTCAAATTCTTGAGCATAAGTGATTCTCTTGCTCTGCCTCCCGAGTAGCTGGGACTACAGAAGCCTACCACAATGCCTGGCTATTTTTTTTTTTTTGTTACAGTTGTCATTGTTGTTTAGCTGGCCTGGGCTAGGTTTGAACCTGCCAGCCTCGGTGTATGTGGCTGGTGCTGTACCCACTATGCTATAGGCACTGCCTCAAAAACTGTCTTACTGACTTCCAAGAACTTCCCTTCAGCTCTGGAGGTGTCATCTGGAGCAGAACCACATTAGCCTACTCTTGTCTTTCCTTTCTGGCATCTGCTTTATCTAACACTTCAGTACTCTTCCTAGTCAAGATTTCAGCACCTCTTCCTAGGGAAAGTGATGAGAGAAGATTCTTCTGGTATCTCAGCATTACAATCTGCAGGGGCAAGGAGGGGAACTTTCCACTGACTGTCCTGCACACCAGCCCTTATCTCAGTTGTCCCCAGGTTGGGCAGTGGGTGTGTTTTTGTAATCTGGACCACTACAGTTGGTCCTCTGCATCCAGGGGTTCTGTATCCATGGATTCAACCAACTGCTGATTGGAAATATTCAGGGGGAAAAAAAGCAATAAAAATAACAATATGACAATAAAAATAATACAAACAAAAACAATATAGCATACCAAGTATTTACCCAGTATTAGGTATGATAAGCAATCCAGAGATGATTTAAGACTGTAATCCCCAACATTTTTGGCACCAAAGATGATTTTCAAGAAGATAATTTTTCCAAAGATGAAGGGCGGGACGCAGGATTGTTTGGGGGTGATTTAAGTGCATTACATCTCCATTTCAGATCATCAGGCATTAGATTCTCATAAAGAGCATGCAACCTAGCCTCTCACATGTGCAGTTTACTGGAGGGCTCACAGTTCTGTGAGACTAACGCAGCCACTGTTACAAGAGATGGGGCTCAGGCCGTGATTCAAGTGATGGGGATTGGCCGTAAATACAGAAGGGGAGTGGTACGGGGAGGGGCCGTAAATACAGAAAGGGAGTGGCATGGGGAGGGGCCATAAATACAGAAGGGGAGTGGTACGGGGAGGGGCCGTAAATACAGAACGGGAGTGGTAAGGGGAGGGGCCGTAAATACAGAAGGGGAGTGGTATGGGGAGGGGCCGTAAATACAGAAGGGGAGTGGTATGAGGAGGGGTCATAAATACAGATGAAGCTTTGTTCATTTGCCCAGAGCTCACCTCCTGCTGTGCAGCCTGGTTCCCAACAGACCACAGACCAGTACTGGTGCCAGATTTAAAGTATACAAAAGGATGTGCATGTTATTTGCAGATACTATACCATCTTATGTATGCGACATCAGTATCTGCTGATTCTGATACCTGCTGGAGGTCCTGAAACCAATACCCAATGTATACCAAAGGATGGCAATATGGTGTTCACTCCTGTGCTAATAGGGGGGTCAGTCTTTTGAGAAGTTAGGCAAAGTTAGGATCTTCAAAAATCACTTTCTAATTATTTTCCTTCTCTATTATCACACTGGAAGTCAGAAAAATTAATATCCTCTTAAAGCTGCAATAACCTCTTCTCACATGAAGAATATTTCAAACCACTGTATATTTGCCCTCTTTTTAAAAAAGTCTTCAGGTAGGATCTTTTCAGACTTGCTCTCATTCCAGTCCACAGCTATTCCAAAAATCAGCAGTGGCTCTGAGCAAACCACCACCAGGAACCCAGATCCTTCTCAGGGCTGCTCTCTCACACACGGGGCTCATGCTGCTGTCACTCTTGGTCTCACTGTTGTTCTGGTTATTGGAGTGTGGACCGGCACGTTCAACTAATGTGTCCATCCTCTGCCACAGGAAGAACCGGTCTGGTCAAGGTCCGGGCCTGGCGTGGGCTCTGAGCTCAGCACTCCCTCAGGACCCTGCCTGGTGCTAGCTGGTGTTCCCTGAAGCACAGCCTGTTTGAGCAGAGGTAGCCATGTGATGGCCTGACATATATCATTTTTTTTGGAGACAGAGTCTCACCATGTCACCCTCAGTAGAGTGCCATGGCGTCACAGCTCACAGCAACCTCGAATTCTTGGGCTCAAGCAATTCTCTTGCCTCAGCCTCCAGAGTAGCTGGGACTACAGGCACCCGCCACAATGCCCAGCTATTTTTTGGTTGCAGTCGTCATTGCTGTTCAGCAGGCCCGGGCCAGGCTCAAACCTGCCAGCCTTGGTATATGTGGCTGGTGCCCTACTCAATGAACTATGGGTGCCAAGCCAACATATATCTTCTTATCCTTGAAAGCACAGAGTGTTTGTCTGCTCTGAAGCTGTTTGTACAGATGATCCTCTCTCCCCTTGCAACAACTTTGCTTACTGTGACTCTCAGGAATTTTAATCAAGTCTCGAAACTTTCTATTATATCCTTATCCCAGGACAGTGGCTGCCTGGGATATGACCACGTATGCAGAGAGCACCCATCTGGAGGTGTCCTTTCTTAAACTGGTGGATTTGCTACAGGGATCCAGGGATACATGTCAATGTGCTCCTAATTTATTATAATACCTGCCTCAACAAACAATTTCATTATATTTATCTAAAGACCCTAAAATAAGGTGACCAGATGTCCTGCTTTTTGGCAATTTGACCAGATGTCTCGCTTTTGACAATTTGCCCTGTGTCCTGCAGCATTTTTAAAAAGTCCTGATTTTTGGAAAGAATGCATGACAAGCTAGGGAAGGGCAGGACAACTTGGAGGGAATATACAGTTTTCAGCTGCTGAAAACGTTAATGTAACTCCATTTGGGAATGAAGAGGTTAATATAACTTCATTTGGAAATTAAAAGGCTAATGTAAACTCCCTACTCCCCTCCTGGGCAAGGTTACCCAGGTGGAAGGGCACCCTACTCCTCTGAGCCACAGGCGCTGCCCTATACATAATTTTTTTAATGTATTATATTTGTAAATTGTACTTATGTTGAAATTAAAAAATATATTGCAATACTATTTTTGCATTCTATGAAAATTTTTATTGCTCCATATAGACCAAATTTTTAATCAAGAACACCCCCCCATCAATGGTGTCCTGCTTTACCAATGTTAAAATCTGGTCTCCTTACCCTAAAAGAAGTCATATATATTTTTTCCATTAGACTGAGTGAACTATTCAAAGCCACACAGATATTAGTGGTAGGCCTGGGGTTGAAACTCAAGTGTATTTGACAATAAAAATTCATGGCAGAAGCACCAAGGAGAGAATGTAATGACTTGCCTTGCAAAACAGAAAGGTGTTGCTCAAACTAGAGCCTGTGCACCCCTGTGCTCTCTACGAGTAGTCTGGGGTGTCTTGTTCTTCAAAATTTCAAGAGTATCTTCTTTAAAAAAAATTTATTTTTATTTTTTTAAAAAAACAAATATAGATATTTAATGTGTACAACTTGATCTATTTGAAAAGTATACACCTATGAAACCATCATCACTATCAACATTACAAACTTATCCATTACCTCCAAAAATTTCCTCTCTCCCTTTTTGTTTTTTTTAAAAGTGTATTTTTACTTTGCTGATAATGTGTGTGGGGGGAAAAGAGAATTTTCTGAATACTATGCTGCATTACTTTCTAAGTGATGCCTTGAGATTTTCATGCTGTGTTTTGCATTTATGTTCAAGTTCATTGTCACTAAGTGGCACTACTTTGATTATAGGAGACAACACAGGCTGACTTCTTTGGAAACAGGTCTTGCAGAGGCCAAGTGTTGCTGCAGTGCACTCTAAGAATGAAGGCCTTGAAGTGATTTGGATGATGAAATGTAAAGCGATAGTCGAGCCAAAAGATGACTGCTGACCTCCAAGAGGACCTTAACGATAGCAAAACGTCCCAAAATCCTCCTATAGGCCAAGTTAAGTTGCACAACCCAACATTCTCCATCAAATTAAATCTTTGTGAGTCTGAAGTTTACCAAATATATAGCTATATTTCCATTTAATTTGTCTTTTTTTTTTTGCTTTCATAAGTGCTACAGGCATAAACTAATGTTTGTATATATTTAATATAAGAAGGCACTTTTCTTATACATTTGGGATCTACAAGAATTTTACCCTATATGATGAACATTAGTCAAGTTTGAAAATCATCTTTTATTGAAGAATAACAGCTTCATTGTTTTTAGAAACAAGATATGCATGTTATAAAATATTAATTCTGAAAAAACAAAGTACACTTTTGAAAAATTACCTCAGCCTCTTCAGTGTAAAAATAAATATTGTAACAATGGTGAACATAGTTCCACTGTATTTTTTTTTTTGGCTGGGGCTGGGTTTGAAACCGCCACCTCCGGCATATGGGGCTGGCGCCCACCCATTGAGTGGCTGGCGCCACTCCCATTTGCCCCTCAACTGTATTTTTTATATACATAAACTGATGTTTTCATTTCAATAGATTTCGAGGTTATAAGCAGTTTTGTGTTAAGTGGATGACTTGTATAGTGGTGAAATCGGGCTTTTAGTGTACCCATCACCTGAATAGCGTACATTGCAGCCCACAGGCAATTTACGATCCCTCACCCCTCCCTTACCGTCTCCCCTCCTGAGTCCGCAGCGTCCATTCCACCACTCTGTCGTGCATACCCATTGCTCAGCTCCCACTGGCAAGTGAAGATACGAGGTGTTTGGTTTTCTATTTCCTGCTTATCACTTAGGATAACAACCTCCAGTTCCTTCCGAGTTGCAGAGAAAGACATTATTTCATTCTTTTTTATAACTGAATAGTACTCCACAATGTGTATCTACACGGAATTTTCTTTATCCACTCATCAACTGTTGTGCACGGAGGGTGATTTCATATCTTTGCTGCCATGAATTGTGGGTGATAAACATACAGGAGCAGGTGCCCTGTTGATCCCAGCAGTGGGATTGCTAGATTGAATGGCTGGTCAACTTTTAGTTCTTTGAGGGGTCTTCATACTGTTTTCCACAGAGGTTGTAGTAGTTTACATTCCCACCAACAGTAAGTGTTCGCTTTTCACCTCATCCATGCCAACATTTATTGCTTTTTGACTTATTAGTAATGGGCTTTCTGGCAAGGGTAAGATGGTATGTCAGTGAGTTTTAAATTTGCATTTCTCTGACGACGAGTGATGTTGAACATCTTTTTATATGTCTGTTGGCATTTATATATCTTCTTTTGAATAATGTCTGTTTATGTCCTTTTCCCATTTTTTAATGGGATTATTTATTTTTGTCTTGCTGATCTGTTTGAGCCCCTTGTAGATTCTGAATATCAGTCCTCTGGCAGATGTACAGTCTACAAATATTTTCTTCTATTCTATAGATAGTCTACTTAATCTATTGATTTTTCCTTTGCTGTACAGAAGCTTTTTAGTTTAATTAAGTCCCATTTATTTATTTTTGTTGTATTTGCTTTTGGGATCTAGTTATAAATTGTCTAGGCCAATGTCCAGAAGATTTTTCCTAGGTTTTCTTCTAGAATTTATATGGTTCAGGAGCTTACATTTAAGTCTTTAATCCATCTCAATTTAATTTTTGTATGTGGTAAGAGATAAGAATCCAGTCTGATTCTTTTGCATGTGATGATCCAGTTTTCCTAGCACTCTTATTGAACAGGGCATTCTTTCCCCAGTGTATACTTTTGTCTGCTTTGTTGCAAATCTGTTGGTTGTAGTTATATGGTTTTATTTCTGAGTTCTCTATTCTGTTCCATTGATCTGCCTTCTATTTTTATGCCAGTACTAAGTTGGTTACTATAGCCTTATGGTCTAATTTGAAGGTGGGTAATTGTGATGCCTCCAGATTTGTTCTTTTTGCTTAAGATTATTTTGGTTATTCAAGATCTTTTTTGATTCCATATGAAATTTAGAATTATTTTTACTAATTCTGTGAAAAATGATGTATTTTGATGAGCAACGCACTGAATCTTTAATTCACTTTAATCAGCATGGACATTTTAGCAATATTGAGTCTTCCAATCCTTGAGCATGGAACATTTTTCCATTTGTTTGTATCATCTATGATTTTTTTCATCTATGTTTTGTCATTTTCTTGAGAGTGACCTTTCACCTCCTTGTTTTAAAATAACATTTCTAGTTATATTTTTTTGTAGCTGCTATAAATGGGATTGAGTTTTTGATTTCTCAGCTTGTCTGTTACTAATATATAGAATACTACTAATTTGTGTACATTAATTTTGTAAATTGAGATACTACCAGATTTATTTATCAATTCTGGGAATCTTTTTTTTTTTTTTTGAGACAGAGCCTCAAGCTGTCCTCCTGGGTAGAGTGCCATGGCATTACAGCTCACAGCAACCTCCTACTCCTGGGCTCAAGCGAGTCTCTTGCCTCCGCCTCCCAAGTAGCTGAGACCACAGGCGCCTGCTACAACGCCCAGCTATTTTTTTGGTTGCAGCCGTCATTGTTGTTTGGCGGGTCCGGGCTGGGGATTCGAACCTGCCACCTTAGGTGTACGTGGCTGGCGCCTTAGCCGGTTGAGCTATAGGCGCCGAGGCAATTCTGGGAATCTTTTGGAGGTTTTCTAGACATAAGATCATGTCATCAGCAGACAGGTATAATTTTACCTCTTCTTTTCCAATTGGGATGCCCTTTATTTCTTTCTCTTGCCTGATTGCTCTGGCCAGGAGTTCCAGCTCTACATTGGATAGAAGTGGTGACAGAGAGCATCCTTATCTTGTTTCAGTTCTTAGGGGGAATGCTTTCAACTTTTCCCCATTCAGTGTCACATCGGCTATGGGTTTGCCACATAATGGCTTTGAGACATTGAATCACATATGGCTTTTTTTGAGATATTGAATATAGGTTTGTTTGTTTGTTTGTTTTTGCTGCTGCTGAGAAACAATAAATTTTATTTATCTGTTTAAAAACATTAAGAGGATATGAATGCTTTTGTTACATGGACACAAGGTATAATGATGAAGTCAGAGTTTTCAGTGCACCTGCCATGGGCACAGTGATCATTGTACCTGATGGGTATGTGTTTATCCCTCACTCCTTCCATCCTCCCCCTTCTTAGTTTCAAACATCCTTCACATCTTTCTGTGCTCACGCGACCCATTGTTTAGCTCCCACTTATTAGTGAGAACATGTGGTGTTTGTTTTTCCATTTCCCAGATACTTCACTCAGGATAATTGTCTCCAATTTCATCCAACTTGTGAATGACATTATTTCATTCCTTTTTTGGCTGAATACTACTCCATGGTATACACAAACCACATTTTCTTTATCCCTTCATGAATTGATGGATACTTGGTTGATTCCATAGCTGTAATTATGAAATGTGCTATACTAAACATTCAAGTACGGTGTCTTTTTGATAATATAACTTCATTTTCTGGGGTAGATTTTAGTAGTGGGATTGCTGAACTGAATGATAGGTCTACTTTATGTGGTCTGAGGAATCTCCATACTTTTTGTCCATAGAAATTGTAGTCTCACGAAGAGTGTATAAGCATTCCTTTTTCTCTGCATCCACACCAGCATCCCTTCTCTTTCTCTCTTCTTTTTTCTCTTTTTGACTTTTCAATAATGGTCATTATGATAGGGTTTAAGTTAATGTCTCATTATGGTTTAAATTTGCATTTCTCTGAAGATTAGCAAAGTTGAGCTTTTTAAAAAATGTTTGTTGGCCATTTGTCTATCTTCTTTTCAAAAAAAATTCTATTCATGTCTTTTACTCACTTTTTGATGGGGTTATTTTTTTACCATTTGTTTGAGTTCTTTGTAGATTTGAACATGGTTTTGAATACCTCTCTACATATATGCAGATGGAAAGAGAGATAGAAATAATTTTACAGGTGTGGCATTATAGCAGGGACAACATTTTAAAAGAAAAGCATCAAATTCAGGTTTTGTAGAAAATACGTACCTATAGTGAAACAAAAGAAATGCCTGTTTTCAGATAAATGTTCTTTGTGAACAGAAAATATTAATATCTGAATAAGCATTTAAAAAAATTAAGAGCCCCAACTATTCTTCTTATTATAAGCAATATGTATTTCAACTTTATAGAGTATCTATTACTGCTTTACTAATGAATAAGGAAATTCATACATTGATAACTTACTGTATCTCCTCTCCTTTTGCATTGTTAAAATTAATTTAATGTTTCTTGCATTATTAAGGTTTAAAACATTTGCATTCCATTCCACATTAACATAATTCTCACAGTTATTTAGCCTTAGTTTTATAATTAATTAGATTCAATAGTCACCAATAGTTTTAATCTTAATTTTAATTAATATATTACTATTGCTATTTTTAATCACTTTTCTCCATTTCTGAGATCTTTATTTCTTTTCCTCTTTTGATTATTTGGATTTCATCATCAAATAATTTGTTTCAGGATAAGTTCATAGGGGCTGGGTTTCCAAAATTTTTTCATGCTTGAATATTAAGTGCCTTTATGCTCAATTGAGTATTACATGATTAATCATACTTCTTTTCTTCCAAAGTTTGTAAATATTACTTCACTACCTTTTGACACTGAGTATTTCTGACAAGAAGTGTGAGACTGATGTGATATTTAATCCCATATATTTGACTCTAGTTTTACCTGTGTACCCATTGGAGTCTCTACCTGCAGAGTTCAGAAACAAAGACAGGATATATCTCGGTGTTTATCATTTTGAATCAAAATTTTGGGAAGCATATGTTGCCTTTTTAATGGACAAATTTTGATCTTTAGTTAAGGAGAATTTTTAAAATATTTTATCTTCTGTTCTATGTGTTCTGTTCTTTTCTTCAAGAACAAAAATCACACATTTGATCTTTTATGTCTTCCATGTCTATCACCTTCTCTCTCAGCACTTAAATATACAGCAGCTGGTATTTCCCTTTTCTTTGAGTGATTTCCTTAGACCAATTGACTGTGCCACCTGATTTTCTTAGTAATGGTTTTTTCCCTTTTATTATTTCTACTCCAGCTCTCAATTTAATGCTAATTCCTTTCTTCCTCTTGCCTTCTAGAATTCTGCCAGATCCCCTTATTTTTGGTTCTTTAAGCTCTCATTGGGAGTGGGGCATGGAATGGTTATCATATTATCTGTAATTTGTTTAAAGAGTTATTTTTCTGATTTCTGCCTTCATTTCTTTGAGCAATTCCTACTGGGATGTTTATTTGCATTTTTTCCTCTATGCCAATCTCCCTTTTACTTCTGCAATATCTATTTACAGGTATTATAATGATTATATTTCAGTTAGTAATGTAGAAAAAAAATTAATGTTTTAATGAAAATCAGTGCATCATATTCAACACATTCTTGTGGGTTATGAGATTCTAGACCAATTTTTGTCTTAATTCTAGCCTTAGAATTTTTTGAAGCAATAATTTTATTACATTAGATACCATTAATCACTCTGGTACTTACTACTCACTAAGTATTTACTATGGCATCATACTGTATTCTGGAGCCTTAGAATGTTTTAAATTCAAGGTAATACTCCCAAATCCAAGTTTCCACTTGCAGATTCCTTAAAACTTCCTCTCCAGCTATCTTCATAGGGCCCTCAGGCTTCAGGGCAGGGCCTTACGGTTGGTGATAAGCTTCCATTTGCTAACTTGTTTCTATGTCTATGCAGCCTATCCCTCCGTTGCAACATAGCCTGGGATGACTGCTCTCAAGCAGCGCACACATCGCATCCATCATTATTGTGCGTATTCTTTTACTTTATGCTCACTATTACTTTTGCAAACATTCTCAGTGACTTTATTTTTAAAAATGGAATGCGTCACAAATTTGCCCATCATTCTTGCATAGGAGCCACGCTAATCTTCTCTGTCTCTGTCCCACATTAGAATATATGCTGCAAAGTGAGTACCCCAGCGACGTTAGAGACCGCCCTCTGACTTAAAGAACTATATAATACAAATACAAATCAGACAAGGTAATGTTGAAGGAAAAGGAATTGTTCATTCCAGGATGATCATCTGCCCTCCCTCGTGGGCAAGATCAACAGCTCTGCATTGTTTAGCTCGCATGTAATTGAAAATAATTAATTGCATGCTTGCTTCCCTGTTCTAATTACCCAGATACCGGACCACTTCACTTATTCAGACCTATCTAGACCCTGTAAGCACCGGAGTTTAGCTTGAGGCTCTCATTTTATAGATAAATTGTGGTTTAGAAGAAAGATACGTACTTGAGATCACAACGATTTAAAATGTGAGAACAATATTTGTTAAGCACTCATGCTAAGCCCCGTTTCAAACTCTTCACATCTCTTAACTAATGTAATCCGCAAATCCCCAGGAAAAGAAAACAAAAGCTTGAGACAATACAGGCTCAGTGTTGTGCATCCAGTTTGAGACAGAGTCAGACAGGTCTAGGATGGCTTAGCTCTGAGCCCTTTGCTCTTCCCACTATAAGAAACCACCTTAGGCAGTGGCTGGGTCATATAAGTGGGGACATCTTGGAAACAAGGCTCGGATTTTCTTTTTCTCACATCAGGTGCTCCTCCAGCTTCAGTTCACACTCCTGATTTTAAAGTCTTCTAGTAGAGCCTCAGGACAGATTTCCCAAAACATGGCACTCCGCCTCCCAGCCTCCCAGCTGGAGAAGCACCTTAATCGCCTCTCAGCCCACATGTATCAGCAGGGCCACAGAAATAGGCCTGTGCCGTTGGTGCACTGCATGGGTATTCACAGATCAGGGGATAAGTCGGGGCTAAGACCCAGCCTACGGTGGCCCTAGGAGTCAAAAGAAGGCTTTGTGTCCCTAAGAAAAGGGAGCATCCTTTTTTTGATTTCTACAAAGGCATCATATCCAGCAGTGGTCCTGTCTCTGAGGTATAGCTGAGTAAACTCCTGGAGGAAGTAATGTGATATAACTTAGCTAGGCTGGTAATCACATCCTCTCCTCCTGGTCACAGTGATTGGTTGGAGAATAAACACGAAAGTCATGTCAGGTCATTGTTGGTCAGAAAGATTGGGTTAGGAGGCTTTTGTTTGATGGCTATGGACTTTGCTGGTAGAGGTGAGGGCTGGAGCTGCTACAACCATATTGAAAGTAGATAGATAGGGCCTGGCAATGAAGCCAATTCCCAGCAAAAAATGGTCAAGAAATAGAGAAAGAAAATTCTATCTGGTAACTCTGTTGGGCCATTGGACAATTTATACCTGGAACTCAAAACTGCTTCTGAACTGTGGTGTAACATAAACCGATAAATTCTCTTTTTAGCTTGAGAAAGACTGGCTGTAAGTTGTCACCCAAAGAGAGCACATGAGCTGTTCCATACATACCCAGCAGGTGCGCCCCCCCGGGTCCCTTCCTGGCTGTATGTTTTCACCACGGCACTTACCCTCGCATATGACATTCTATCCCTATTTAGTTTATTGTTTGTTCACCTCCACTCCCCAGCCCTGCTGAAAGGCAGGCTCTAGGATGGCAAGGAATTTTACCTGTTCTCTTCACAGTTGGATTCCCAGCCCCTAAAATGAGTTCATGGTACACAGCACGTACTCAGTAAAGATTTGTTGAATGATATGCCCCCTCAGTGGACGACTGAGGATTACTAAAACCTCATAAGCGTAAGTGAAAGTCTTCACACTTTTAGAGTTAACCCAGGCTTCTAATAAGATGAATGGCTGCTTATCTATGCTTGGCAGAGTTACGCAGCTCCCACATGCACTTGTGATCTCAGGGAGGGCGCTTTGTTATTATAACCTCACCAAGACTGGTGATGCTTTTCAATCAGAATTATGAGACGATATATTTTAAATGCATTTATGGAATGACTGTTAGATTTTACTTTTTTGGTCGATCTGCTATCTAAGTAACTTTTTCAATTTTTATTTTGTTCATCTCCACTAATTTGCAATCGTAAGGTATTTTTCCTCTTAAAACTGTAAATGAATTAGAAGAAGGTGTGTCATGGTGACTTTTATCTCTCACGTGTGCCATAGATGGAAAAAGGGTGTGAACTTTCCCCTTTCTATGATTTTCTCATCCATGTTTTCTTTTCCTTCTTTTAGTTCCCAGGATAATACTGCAGGATCTGGCACTTATTCCAACAGGGTGCTGTGTGGCCCCATCAGTCTGGTATTCCCAATTTATCTATCATCTCTCTCATGGAATCTGAGACTTTGCTCTGTTTTCCTAAGAGTAACTTGCCCAGAGCTCCCTCGGGAGATGGCAGCTGCTAGTTTGCAGAGGCTAATTATGTGCTAATTATGTGCTTCGGAAAGAATGACCATTTTCCTGTCGCCTTGTCTGAAAGCTCATTAGTAAGAGATTTATCTTTGGGGTTCACAAGCCTTTTGGATGTTTGAGAGCAGCAAAGGAAGACAAAAGACGAGAGCACAAGGAGGGGATGGAGAGGGCCAGGGTCCACCCCTCCCACGGCCCCTTTCTTCCTTGCCCCTTCTTCCAGCCAGCACCCAGGAGCTGCTCACAGCCTGCTCAGGTCCCAGGTGGGCGTTCTCTGTGTTTACCAGCTGGCAGTGCAATGTGGATGAAGCGAGTGGCCGTCCACACCGCCTGAACTGCAGGCCGACCCCGGTGCCTCCCCCTCGCTGGCGGCCTGCCCTCTGAGGAAGGTGAATGTGGTCACACCAAAGCCAGGCTTTCCAGAATCATCAAGGTCATGTTGTTTCTTCTTACGTGCAAATTCATGGCCCACGTGGTCCTACGTCTTTGGAGGCAAAATTACCTTCTCATAACTGGTGTACCCACTCACAAGGAAGCCCCAGCCTCACAGGGAGAAGAGAATTGCACCAGGCCACACAGGTGGTGGGGTGCGTGGGGACCAGGAAGACCTGCAACCAGGGCCCATCAGTTTGACCCCATTGCCCCCGCTGTCACCTCTTCTTGTAAGCTGAGAAATGCTTACAATTAGATAACACCAGCTCACTCATTCCTGCTCAGAGGGTGGCAGGCCTGTCACCTGCATCCCTCCTCTGCTCAAAGCAGGACCACTGCTGGGGAGAGGGAGGCAGAGAGGGGGAGGAAGGGAACGAAAAAACACTTGGGTGTTTCTCCCCTTTTGCCACTATTGACTGGAACACAGTGAGCTCCTATGTATCCAACTGTTTATTAGGAGAATTTATGGTCCACATCAGCCTAGTGGGGACTCTACTGGCAAATGTTCCCTCAGCCAAAGGAAAAACAGGCAGGTGGCTGAGGGGAAGCTCTGGGCTGTGAAGGGTAGAAGAGAGTGGAAGCTAATGGGGGCGGGAGGCTGGTCTTCCTCTTGTCCTCAGGCACTGTCTGAGCTTTCCTGGGTTGGGGGTGTCTCACTCTCCTAGTCTGCTCAAGACAACTGGAGAGAGGGGATCAGGAGGGAGAACACTGCAGACAGGGATTGTGGGGTGAACATCAGAGCTAGAAGCCACTGTTGTACCAAAGCTAACATCTCTGTCTCTGAACCTAAAAACAGTCAGTGCAATCAAGGCCTGTGGCTCTCAGCTGCTTGGTTTCCTCTCTGAGATAATGGTCAAACTCAGCCAGTGTGGCAGAGGAGGGAAAGCAAGGGGACCGTGCAAGAAGGTGTCTGTCCTGATCCACGCTCTATGGCCTATGTCTCCACAGGAAGTGTTGGCGCCGGCTGCATTCGCGGTCATTCCAAGTTAAAATCCGGTCATTCCAAGTTAAAAAGTCTGTAATGGAATTGACAGACATTTACATTCTGGCGCTGAGCTGAGCTGACCAGCGTTACCTCGGTGTTTTGTTTGGAGTTATGGCCAAGGTCATGTTTTTATTTGTCAAATCACCTAGACAGTGGTGCGAGTTGTTTGGTCAAACACCAGCATAAATGTTGAAGGTATTTTTTAGAGGAGGTCAGCGTTTACATCAGTGAGCTTCGAGGAAAGCGTATTGCCCTCTATTGCGTGTGTGGGCCTCATCCAATCAGTTAAAGGCCCAGAAGGAAGGAATTCTGCCTCTAATTCTTGCCTTTGCTCAAGACTGCAACATCACTGGCTCACACCTGTAATCCTAACATTTTGGGAAGCCAAGATGGGTGTATTGCTTGAGCTCAGGAGTTCAAGACTAGCCTCAGCCAGAGCAAGACCCCCATCTCTACTAAAAATAGAAAAACTAGCTGGATGTGGTGGTGGGTGCTTATAGTCCCAGCTACTCAGGAGACTGAGGCAAGAGATTGCTTGAGCTCAAGAGTTTGAGGTTGCTGTGAGCTATGACACTACAGCACTCTAACCAGGATGACATAGTGAGACTTTGTCTCAAAAAAAAAAAAAAAAGACTGCTGGCCTGCACTGTGGATTTCAGACTTGCTAGCTTCAACAACACATGAACCAATTCCTCAGGTGATAAGCACTTCACACAAGTTTAGATGATCAGTACCATTACTTAACCCTTGTAGGAGGCTTCCAAGGCACAGAGATAAGGAATCTGCCCATAGGAAAATACAGTGCAGTTAAGTGGAGGAGCCAAAATTCTACCCTGGGCATTCAGAATGCAACACAAACTCTGCTGAATGTGAATTATTTTTAACTGAAAAACTCCAGTTATCATTATGAAATGTCTCAAAGTGAATCAGTAGGTAATTTAGGAAATTCTGTCAGCTGCAGATTTCCAGAGACACAAAACAGTTACAAGGGGGGTCAGCAAGGGTGAGGGCAGGACACAGAAGGGTGCTGCATGGTGGTGCCTGTGGCTCAGTGGGTAGGGCCCCGGACCCATATACCGAGGGTGGCAAGTTCAAACCCGGCCCGGCCAGACTGCAACAAAAAAATAGCCAGGTTGTGGTGGGCGCCTATATTCCCAGCTACTGGGAGGCTGAGGCAAGAGAATTGCCTAAGTCCAAGAGCCAGAGGTTTCTGTGAGCTGTGACACCACAGCACTCTACCAAGGGCAACAAAGTAAGACTGTGTCTCTAAAAAAAAAGAAAGTGTCCTGCAGTTAGTTCTAAATATAAACAAAAAAACCATCCTGTCTCAGACAGAGAAGGAGAATGCATGTGTGGCTATGTATTGGGATGTGAATATTATTTTGATTTAAATTAAAAAAGTAGAAATTAAATCTGGGGGCAAAATCTATTATACAAGAATAAAATGGCATTGATGGGACTAAGGGAGATGTGCATTTAAATTCTATCTTCCACCAGTTTTTCTTGAATCCTTGCTTCATTCCCTGTGTTCTTTTGTCTTAGGAGTCTGTGCTCTGATTACCAAGAGCTGGGGCAGGTAACCGCAGGAAAGGAACCCAAGACACAGGTCGGGAGTCAGCGTCAGGCTTCTGCTTCTTGTGCATATAACACGGCACCCTTGGCTGATGTGACCATGGGCTAACAGGAAAAAGACTTTGCTCATGAACCTTCCACTGGGAATCTCAGAGTCCTAGGGACCGGGGGACTTGGGGAGGCATCTGGTCTACTGTTTCCCAAAAGCCATTCTGGCGTCCAGCTGCGGAGATTCTGACAGTGTAGATCTGAAAAAAGAATCTCTGGAACTTTTATTTTTGAGCTGTTCCTCATCTGATGCTCCTGTGCTATCAAGCCTCTCTTCTAACATTTTAGTGCTTCAACTGCATTTACAAATTACAATGTCCACCTTTTTCTTGGTTAACTCTAGTGATGGGTTTCTCACTACTCTCCAGGGTAGCCCACTCCTTGTTTGAACAATACTAACGGTTCCGATATTTCCTTAATTTGGGTAGACATCCACATTGGGAGCTTCTACTGACCGGTTGATTGTGTTCCTTTTATCGGACTGATCCCTTAAACAGCAACAACTGTGGTCTCTGCTGGGCTGTGAAAATCCCTCCGCTGGCTTTTAACCTCTGTAGATCTTCCCTGGAGTCCGGGTCCTCCCCTCCACCCTTCACCACTTGCTGTCAGAAAGTTTTCTTGCTCTCTGGTTTGTTCTCATTAGTTTTATTCCTCAGACAATAGTAAACACCACCCCACGTCCTGGGAGCAGCCCCAGTATCCAGGTCCTCAGGCTGGGCCCTGTCCCAGGCCCACTTTGTAGCTACCAGGGGCCCTGGTACCAGGGCACCAGGATGGCCTGTTATACCCTCTCGGATGTTCTCAAATACATGACCTTCAACATCAAGTATCTTTTTCAATTTTAAAATTCTGCATTTTTGTTTTACGTCTGAAATCTTCCATATTCCTTATTAGCTATCATTCTTGACAGGGGGTGAATTTGCCCCCCACAGGGAACATTTGGCAGTATCTGCAGATATGTTCAGCTGTCACCACCTGGGAAGGCTGTGGCATCTACTGAGGGGAGACAGGGGATGGCGCTAAGTCTCCTACAGGGTACAAGACAGACTCTCGCAACAGAGAATCATCCAGCCCAAGGTGTCATTAGTTCCAAACTTATCAGTGTGGAGAGCAGCAAATGAAGGCAGGCAAGGGAAGGAAAAGGCTTATGCAGCAGTGTGCACCGCAGAGGGCGCTGGGGCCACTCATCCTGGGAAGAAGAATCAGGGAAACTAACACAAGGGAAGAACCCAGGCAAAGACCGGTTCTCCAGGGCTCCTAGGAATTTTAAAGAAGTTAAGAGGAATTCACTTGATTTCACCACGTGTATTTGCTTCCTGTAGTGTGTGTTTCCCAAAATGCAATGAATGTCCCTCTCCTGGTCTACAATATGATTTTTAAATAAATATATTTAAGAAAAAAATGAGCACATTTAAAGAAAATATTGAGTAAATAACTGAACCTCTATGGCAAAGATTGTGAAGTGGACACAAAGAACTGAAGGTTGGCAACTAATGTCTGTGGCAGGCTATCGTCCTGGGGGAGAAAAGAGTTGCCCTGTGTGAAGTGGGGAGGTTGGGAAGGGAAGGCCCCGCATCCATTTTTGCTCCTACTGCAAACTGGGAAGTGGTGGGGGTGACGTGCGAGAACTTACTGTTGCTGGAGCTCAGCTCTGTGCGGTGCTTGCCCCCACAGTCCAGCCTGTCCGCCCAGGCTCTGTCCAGATAGGCGGCTCTATTGATCCACTGCCACGGCTGCCTCTGCAACGACAGGAGGTAGAAGAAATGTGCAGGTTGAGACCCCCCTGCTCACAGCCAGTGTGGTCTCCCTAGTCCCCTTTAAAACTTAGTTTTCTTTCTTTTTTTTTTTTTGAGACAGAGCCTCAAGCTGTCCCCCTGGGTAGAGTGCTGTGGCATCACAGCTCACAGCAATCTCCAACTCCTGGGCTCAAGCGAGTCTCTTGCCTCCGCCTCCCAAGTAGCTGGGACCACAGGCACCCGCCACAACGCCTGGCTATTTTTTGGTTGCAGCCGTCATTGTTGTTTGGCGGGGCCGGGCTGGGGATTCGAACCCGCCACCTTAGGTGTACATGGCTGGCGCCTTAGCCGGTTGAGCTATAGGCGCCGAGCCTACAAAACCATTTGGAGGAGGTGGGAGAAGCTTCCTCATGCCCTGGCCTCTTGTGTGACCCCAGAATAACTCCTTTCCTTCTCTGAGCCTCCACCCCCACCAGCTCCCACAGACCAACAGTGAAAGGTGCTGAGGAGGCATGTTGTGCCCACCACTTGGTTTGGAAGGGCAGTAGGTTCCCCTGAGACCTATACCACTGCTTCCTGCACCCCCACTTCAGAGCTTATGTGCTTCTCTTGGCTCTTAGGGAGCAGGTTCCCATGGGGCCACCCCTAGTGTCTCCCACACCCGGAGTGTCCCTGAGCCAAGTCCTCTTGGGGCATGAGGACTGGCTTGCATGGTTGGTGGCCCCTGTGGGGGCTGGCCAAGACGGGTAGGGGCCGGATGAGACCCACCACGTGGGCTGGCCCGGGCTGCTTCCTCTCTTTGTTGTCCTGGTGTTTTCTTTTCCTTCTGAGATTTAACTTGAAATCGACGTCACTGGCAGTTTCTGGAGTCACTTGCCGGGCTCAGCCTAAGCCTGCCCTACCACCAAGATGATCCTGGCTCTGCTGCTTGGCCTTGGGGGGCCCCTTGGCTGGGGGATGCTGGGGGCCTGGGCTCAGGCCCCTGATACTAGTTTCTCTGATCCATACAGTTCCAGGTCACCTGGCGTCTGGAGGGCAGAGGCTGAGGACACTGGCATGAACCCCATTGGACGGTAAGAGGACGCTGGCAGAGGTCTTGGTGCAGGACCTGAGTCCCAGCTCAGCCTGAGCAGGCCTCTCTCCCCCATCTTTGAAATGGGCTAATATCTATTTGCTGGGTCTGCTGTGAGGCTTAATTGGTCTCTCTTTTGAGGGGCTGTCTCCAGCCTGCCTAGACTGGATACTCCAGGGTCCATCTAAGAACCACAAGGAGTTCCCTGTCTAACTTATGGCAGGGAGGGAACAACTCCTGCCATCAATTACCCAGCATGGGGCGCCAAGGGACTGTGGCCCTAGATGTTTCCAGCTGGCCCAGTCATGGCTTCTGTTCTTCGAAAGAAATCAATTCTGAAAGCTGAACTCCAGCAAGGCAGCCTAGCCATAGAAGACAAATACTCCCTGGGATGGGATTTTGATCTGACTTCCTGGAGTCCCAGCTCTGATTGCCCTGCAGTGAGCAGAGAGGGACCCCTGCTTCCAGATGCAGAGGAAGCCGGGCCCTGGGGGCTTCTGTCTTAGCAGCTCCTGGGAAGGGGCAGGATGGTCTTGTGACCTGAACCCAGGATACCACCTTCCAATGCTCTATTCATCTGTGGTCAGGACCATTCCTGCTGACAAAGTGCTGGGCCTGCAGGTCCCACCAGAGTCTATGGTGGCCTCAGAGTCTCATCTTCAACCACAGCAGAGCAGTAGCAGCAGGTGCCATTAGTGAGCTGGTCTCTGGGCACCTCACCAAGTTTTATCTCAGTTAACTCCTCTTTCCTCTGAGCCAGAGGCTCAGAGAGGCTGAGCATCTTGCCCAAGGTCACACAGCTAAGGAAACCCAAGCAGGATCTGAGTCTCACTCTGCAGCTCATACTTGACCCGTGGAATGGAACGCTCAGAGGTGGCCCAGCCCAGCCGCCAGAGTCCCTCTCCCCACCCCTGCTACCCCTCCCTCCCTCACACACCAGACTTAGTTGGCTGAGTCTGTCTACATGGATTTGGAGTGAGGGGCTCAACTCACATTCGCCCAGCCTCCTATCTGGATGTATTGTGTTGGGTCATGGATCTGTCTGGGACATTCTCAGCTTCATGTTTCCAGGTGAAGGTTTGTTGGGGGGCTTTCCCAATAGCAGATTTGACCAGAGTAGGGGGAGAATAAGTGCACACCACCCCTTACTAAGGGGGGCCTGACGTGGAGAAACCCCTCTTGCCCAATCAGTGCTGGGAGGCATGGGAGGATTTTTTTGGGGGGCGGAAATCCAGTCATCCAGCCCTGATTTCAGAACCAAGGACCAAGCTTTCTCTCCCCAAAGTCACCAATTCCTTACCTGAGTCTCTGGGCCACCTTCCTCCCACTGAGAAAAGTGGATGGGAAGCAGGAGGGAGTTGCTGCTCTTTCCCCCCCCCCCACTTGGTTGGGGGGGACTTAGTTCCCCTGGGAACTAAGGGACCAGGGCCTAGTTTGCCCTCCGAGGGTCCCTCAGCCATTCCCTGGAGGTCTCCATGTAAGAAGAGTCTGCATCGGTACATCTGGTCCAGCAATGCCCAAGTGTCCCAAGCCTGCTGCCTGTTGGGGGTCTCCTTCCCACAATCCTAGAAGCTGTGGTCCCCACAGGCCAAGCCCAAGTTGTCCAGGCATCCGGAGGGGCTGGTGAGAAAGGAAGGAAGCACTGCGCTTCCTGGGTTAATTGCTTCCCGTGCTCCTGTCAAGGGAGGCGGAAGCATGCTCTAGTCTGCTCCTGGAAACCAGCCTACAGCAGCAGGGGTGACGATACTGTCAGTGACCAGGCCCCAAGCCCTGGGCTGCCAGAGCCTCACACCTGTTTTCAGAGCCCTGGACCCAGACCCTGTACACCCTTAGTAAGGAAGAGCATGAGCAGAATGACTATGTCCATGGACAGCCAGGTTGGTGAGGGAGGGACTCACCCAACTGGTTTAACTGCTTCTCAGGTGCTTGGGGACCCTAAGAGCCCCAGCCCAGGGAGCCCATAATCTGAGTGTTGAGAGTTCAAGAGGAGGGGCTCTCTTTCCATGCTCCCCAGCATGGGCCTCCTCAGATCAGGACTTGCTGCCCCAGTAGGACTATGTCTGTAGTAGGAACCACGCTGGACCCTGGCTGTCACCACATGGCTGTGACAGTTCGGAGGGGTGGGGTGACACCCAGAGTCACAGAACTCCTAAGTGACAGGTCAAAACAGGGCCCCCCCGCCAAGCATCCTTCATCCTATCCCCACTATGAGGGTTGTAATATCGAGGGTACTGATCTCAGCAGCCTGGCTGGCCCCTGTCAGCAGCTCCAGGCTTCTCCAGGTTCTTGTACAAGGAGCACATGGGATTTCTGCAGCTGGGGGTTAAGCCCCAGACAAGTCACTCAGGAGCAGGATGGAGCCCAGGCTGTGGCGTCTAGGCCGCACTGCATTCCAGTACCCTTTCCTGCTGCCAGGGTGCAGAGCCCTACGCTTAAGCAGGGAAGAGGCCCCACTGGCAAGGCCAAAAGCTTCCAGGACCAGAGCTAGGGAACCCTGACTCTGGGCTGGCTGCTGACTGGGCCTTAGGCTTCTCTGCCAAGGACCCTTTCTGGCGCAAGGACAAAGCCCTGCAAGTTCCTCCCCTGGGACAGTCACGTTAATGGCTGGATTCAGAGCCACAGAAAACAAGGCTGCTGAGAACACGCCCTCCTTCCAGTTGCAGGTGGCTTTACTGGCTGTTAAAAGGCTCTCTACACAATTTACGTAATGGGTAATGGACGTGCTCCTTGGTGCATGCTCCTCCGGCAGCAGCCGCCAGCAGCACATCCATTATGCAGAAATCTGGGCTAATGGCCCCTTCCCTGCTAGAGGCTCTCTCTGCCTCCCCCACTCCTCTACTCCCAGGGGTACAGCTTCTCCATGTTTCTGGAGCTGGGGGAAGGGCCTGGCTGAAGGTTACCCTGGCTCAGGGAACAGAAGGGCAGAGAGTCCAGGGCCTCCCAGCTCCCACCTAGAAGCTCCAAAAGGGTCAACAGACTCTCCCATCTGGGGCAGGCCATGGGCACACCCCAAACAGGACAGAGACCCCTTCACTAACTCTGGCCTGACTTCTGCTCCTCAGAAGACCACTGGGAGATGGGTGCACCAACAGGACTCCCCAAGGAGGGCACAGAGAGGGAGCAGGCAGTGAGAACAATGGGCACTTCAGCAAGTTGGGCTGGGGACATAGGCACTGAGGGCCAGCATGAAGCTGCCAAGCTCTGGAGGAAACCAAAGCAAAGGTCAGGAATGTTCCCAGGGCTTCTGGGCCAGCAGCCTGCACTCTGCCAAGGGAGGGACTGCCCAGGGCCAGGAGGCAGTGGGCAAGAATAGTGGCTGCTGGAGCCCAAGAACTTGGGCAGGTCAGAGGAGAAAGTTCCAGGGCAGGAAGGGTGGGCGGCACAGTTTTCAGTTCCAGGAGCTTGAGGTGGAAAGTCCCAGTCACTCCTGGCAGGCCCAGCCACAGGCCTTCCTGGCCTTCTGCAGCAGGTCAGAGGGTGTGTGAGAAATGCAACTTTGTTTAGAGAAAATATTCCTCAACCTTCGCACTACTGACATTTTGGATGGGGTAATGCCTGGGGTTGGGGGAGGTACGGTGGGGGCCCTGTGTATTTTAGGGTGTTTAGCAATATCTTTGGCCCCAATTCACTAGATGCCAGTCAGTAGGGACAATATACTTGGGGATAGTCTCTCTCCTCCCCTTCAGAACCACTGGTTTAGAGAGTTCCTCTCCCTGGGCCTGAGTCCGTGTTCCAGGAATTTCTAGGAGTCCAGGACAGGTGTCTGCTCAGGCAGACATCTCACCCATGATTCCAGAGTGCCGGGTCCAGCACTTTCAAGGTTCACTGTTCTAGGGTTGAGTGAACATTCCTTCCTTTCTTCTGTCCTAATCTTGATGTACTCCCTTTTGACCATTTACTAATCCTTTGGGGATATACAGATCTCTTCCTGGTCCCTGCTCCCGTTGACTGGTTTGTCAAACCCTGTGCCAATGCTCCTGGGCTTTCATTACTTGGCTTTGGAGTAGGTCTTGATAGTTAAAAGAGAAACTCCTCACTCATTGCTGTCTTCCAGAATGTTCTTGCTATTCATCTGCATTTTCTCTTCCAGATGGTAATGATTTATTCTTTTTTTGAAACAGAGGCCCCCTCTGTTGCTCTGGCTACAGTGCCATGGTGGCAACAACCTCAAACTATAGGGTTCCAGTCATCCTCCTGCCTCAGTCTCCCAAGTAGCTGGGACTACAGGTGTCTGTCACAATACCTGGCTAATCATCATCATCATCATTATTTTATTTTATTTTTTTGAGACAGAGCCTCAAGCTGTCCCCCTGGGTAGAGTGCCGTGGCATAGCTCACAGCAACCTCCAACTCCTGAGCTCAAGCGAGTCTCCTGCCTCCACCTCCCAAGTTGCTGGGACCACAGGCACCCGCCACAACGCCTGGCTATTATTTTTTTTTTTGGTTGCAGCCGTCATTGTTGTTTGGCGGGTCCGGGCTAGGGATTCGAACCCGCCACCTTAGGTGTATGTGGCTGGCGCCTTAGCCACTTGAGCCACAGGCGCCAAGCCCATCATTATTTATTTATTTTTTTTTTTGAGACAGAGTCTCACTTGGTCTCCCTTGGTAGAGTGCTGTGCCTTCTTAGCTCACAGCAACCTTAAATTCTTGGGCTCAAGCAATTCTCTTGCCTCAGCCTCCCAGGTAGCTGGGACCACAGGTGCCCGCCACAGCACCCAGCTATTTTTTTTAGAGACAGGGTCTCGCTCTTGCTCAGGTTGGTTGTGAACTCATGAGCTGAGGCAATCCACCTGCCTCAGCCTCCCAAGTGCTGGGATTACAGGCATGAGCCACTGTGCCCAGCCCCTGGCTAATTATTGTTAGTAGAAATGGGGTCTTGCTCATGCTCAGGCTAGTCTGGAACTCCTTAGCTCAAGAAATCCCCCTACCTCAGCCTTCCAGAGTGCTAGGATTATAGGCATGAACCACCATGCCAGCCCAGATAGAAATGATTGTATTTATTTTTTTAAGTTTTATTTTTATTAGTTATACATACCTATATATACCTATAGGCAGGCATGAGAAAACTTTGAACAGTGGTCCAAATCCAGTCCACCACGTTTTTGTTAATAAAGCTTTATTAACACAGGCAGGCTCATTCATTTACATATATCATCAGGGACTGCTCTCTTGCTACAGTTGGCAGAGTTGAGTAGATGTGACAGAGTCCATGTGGCCTGAAGAGCCTAATATCAGGGCCAGAGTCAAGGGCATGCAACCTTCCAGGCTCACACGGGCCCTACACTCTGAAGGGTCCCACATTTGATGTCACCATCTTGAAATTCTTCATAATACTTGAACAAGAGTTCCCACATTTTCATTGTGCACTGGGCTTTGCAGATTATGCAGCTGACCTGGTATGAAATATTTACTATCTGTCTCTTTAGAGAAAGTCTGCTGACCTTCTGGATTAGCATCAACTCCTTCTATACTTGTGTTAAGATAGTCAGAAGCCCCAGCCTCTTCTGATCCCCAAAGGCAATGACTTTCAAATTTTTAGGTGATTATTTCACATTTACCTTTGGATCTCTAAATAACATGCTTACATTGCTGTTTCTTGGGGGTAGTGTTTTGATAATTCAGCTCTCATTCCTACCCTCTACCACGACCTCAAAGGGAATGAATGTGCACACATCCCTGTGATATACGACTTAGAGTTGAGCCTTGAAAGAAACTATCAATTTTTTTCTCATCCCTACACACTTTTGGTTTCTCTGGAGTAAAAAATTGTCTTGCTCTTTTTTTGTTGTTCAGTTTTCTGTGTCTTGGTCAATAACTCAATTTCAAACTCTCCACCAGTTGCCCACATCTGCTCTCAATATCTCATTCACATCAGGTGTTCGACCAACTGTGTCTTTTTGGAGATGCCACTCCCAGAGCCTCCAAGTGTGTTCCAGTCTGGACTCTTGCCCTCCATCCCCACAATCCATTGTCATTCATGGTCCCTTTGCCTTGGTTCTGGGTTGGAACCTGTCTCCAGATATCAAACTTTCTTGCTTTTGTGAAGCACCCATGGCACAGCTGTTCAGTCCTGGGCTGTACCTTAGAATGACCATTAAAATCCTGATGCCTAGGGCCCGACCTCAGGGAGTCTGCAATGTGGCCCAGTGACTGTTATATTTAAAGTGTAACATGGCTCAGCACCTGTGGCTTAGGTGGCTAAGGCACCAGCCATGTACACCTAAGGTGGCAGGTTCGAATCCAGCCCGCCAAACAATGATGGCTGCAACCAAAAAATAGCCGGGTGTTGTGGCAGGTGCCTGTGGTCCCAGCTACTTGGGAGACGAAGGCAGGAGACTCGCTTGAGCCCAGGAGTTGGAGGTTGCTGTGAGTGATGCCATGGCGGCACTCTACCCAGGGGGATAGCTTGAGGCTCAGTCTCAAAAAAAAAAAAAAAGATGTTCAAAGCCATTCTAATTATTGATTGTGTGTACATGTATGTTTTGTGGTTTTTCCTCTCTGGAAACATGTAGACTCATCTTTGTTCCCAGAGTGCTAAAATTTCATGATGACACGTTTTTGTTTTTGTTTTTTTTTTGAGACAGAGCCTCAAGCTGTCTCCCTGGGTAGAGTGCCGTGGCATTACAGCTCACAGCAACCTCCAACTCCTGGGCTCAAG
>CAUYTI010099137.1:0-24897 GCA_963575145.1 Galago senegalensis | reverse complement strand
CTGTGGTCCCAGCTACTTGGGAGGCAGAGGCAGGAGACTCGCTTGAGCCCAGGAGTTGGAGGTTGCTGTGAGCTGTAATGCCAGGGCACTCTACCCAGGGGGACAGCTTGAGGCTCTGTCTCAAAAAAAAAAAAAGAAAGTCAGAATGAATAAACTCTTCTTTGGTCCAGAAAAACTTCTTGTGTAGTAGGACAAAGTAGAGATTGGGCCATTTTCCTGATAATTTGATCTAAGATGAAACAGAAAAAACTTTCAAGGTAGAAGTGCTCACTTTGAAACCTAAGTTATCTGTGTTGGCTTGCCCACATCCTCCTGTGGTAAAGAGAGAAGACTAGAGTCATTGTATTAAATTTTAAGTCTTCTGGGAAGCATCTGTGATCTCTTTAAAATATTAAAATAATTATTCATTAAAGTGGGTGAAAATTTTCTGTGCTTATATTGGGGAGAAGCTCACTTTTCATTCATGCAGTCACTGATTCAACAAGTGTTTGTTGAGTGCCCACAACGTGCTGGGCATTGTTTTGGGTGTGAGGAAGCATCAGTGGTCAGGGCAATGTTCCTGCAAAGAAATGTTACAGAAAAGTCAAATTGGGTCCGGCATGTTGGCTCACACCTGTAATCCCAGCACTCTGGGAGGCCCAGGCAGATGGATCGCTGGAGCTCAGGAGATCCACTTGACCAAGAGTAAGACCCCATCTTCACTAAAAAAATAGAAAAACTAACTGGGCATCATGGCGGGTGCCTGTAGTAAGTACCAGCTACTGAGGAGTCTAAGGGAAGAGGATTGCCTGAGTATAAGAGTTCAAGGTTGCTGTGAGTTATGATGATGCCATGGCACTCTACCCAGGTTGACATAGTGAGACTGTCTAAAAACAAAACAAAACAAAAAGTCACATTGCAAGGGAATTCAGAATTTATTCTGACTAATAACTGTCACCCACCCTGATTCCTGTGTGGAATGTGGTGGCAGGGGGCCACCCAGTCCCTGCTGAAACCAAGCCTCATCTTCAATCTGTGTCAAGCCATCCTCTCTCTCTTCGCAGGTGATCTGTTTCCTGACCTTACCAAGAAACCTCAGGGCCTTTGAACATGAATTACTGGAGATCCCCTGTGGTCCATCACTTAACTCTATCACTTACCTGACTCTTGCCCCCTTTCCTCCACTTTTCAGAAGATGAGGGGATTCCAACTGTTCTCAGTCAACCCTTCATCTGTGTCCTTCAGTCTTGACCACCTTGCCTCTCTGGAAGCTTGCTCAGGAGAATGTGTCCATTGTTTTCATCTCGCTGTTCCCCTTCTGTACAGCTGACTTCAGTCCGTGAAAAGGCTCAAGCTTTTCCCATGCATCATCTTCATTTGACACTCTATCCTTTTCTCTCTACTACCATTTTCCTTCCTCCCTTCTGAGCTAAATTTTTGAAAGAGCCATCTATCTTTGTTTGCTCTGTTCTCTCATTTCCCAGTCACTCTTCCACCAACAGGATCAGTTTCTCACTCCTCTGCTCCATCCTGGCTGTTCTTAAGGGCTTCCGTGACCTCGTTTTATCAGAACCTGGTGGATGCTTCCCACGGTCCTCTGATGCCCAGATCAGCAGGGACCACCCACTTCCTCTCCAAACACTGTTCCCTTGGTTTCCATGACAGTCTTCTTAGTTCTCCTCTTACTTCTGTCACTTGGTATTTTCCTAATTTCTCAAACTCCAGCCTCTCTCTTCCTCTTGCCTCAGCCCAGCACACCCTTTGCATCAAATTGAGACTAATTTATCTTTACCCCTCACTGTGCTTGTCCTAAGGCTTATACAGTCCAGCTCAAACCTCTTAGCATGTTACAAAATAATGCCCCTCATTATCTGGGCCCTGCTGCCTCTCACCTTGTACTTTTTGCCCTCTTCTTCCTTAACTTTTATTACTATAGTGAAGCCATCAGGATTCAACCAGAAAAGAAAGACCAGTAGAAGATATATTCTAGAGATGGGTGGTAAAATATTACCTTTCATCACTGCAGGGTCAGATGGCAAGTCTGAATGCACAGGGAAGGCCGTCTGGAAGGGAAGGCTAGAGCTCTGGCACACAACTGAAGCTGCAGTCCACAGCTGGAATTTCTTCTTCAGGGAAACCTCAACTCTTCTTTCAGGGCTTCCTTCAATCACCTGATTGAATCAGTCTGATTTAGATTATCAAGGAACACCTCCCTTACTCAGCTAATGATGAACTTTCATTGTATTTACAAAGCACCTTCACAGCAACACTAGGTGAGTGGTCATTGAATAACCAGAGACTGTAGCCTTGGCAAGGGCTCATCAGATAGACCATCACTCCAGCCACAGTGATGAGCTTTCCGTTCTCTGAATACTTGGTAGCGTTTCATGCCTCCTGGCCTTTGCTCATGCTGTCCTGTCCAGGAAGCCCAGGTTCTGCTCCATTACCTTTTGGCATTTTGAAATTACATATCTGTCCACTGAAAAGGTCTTCAAGGGAAAGGCTTCTGGATTATTTATCTTTGTACTTCCAATAAATATTTGCAGGATAGGACTGAAGTGAACCTTCATAAGCGTTTTTTAGACTATTACAAGAGCATTTCAATTGCTCCTTACTGTCAACAAGTATAGACAAAAGTCCTCGCCTTTGAGAGTCTTCCTAGTAGCTAAGAGAGATAATGAACACACATAATAAATAAACCACATAATATATAAACACTATATTGCTCTTATGTATAGTGATGTTATAATTACTTCTGTTTTTCGTATGTATAGACTATACACACACACACACACACAGTGCTTAAGAAGGAGATAAGTCTGATGGATAAAAGAAAAAATGGGGGAGTCAGGTGGTAAGAAGGGAGTGACATGTTGCAATTTTAAATAAGGTGGACAGAGTCGGCCGAATCATGGAGGAGATGTGTAATCAAAGACTAGAAGTTGCTAAGCCAGCCACGTGGATATCTGGGCAACTTTATTCCAGCTGAGAGACCATCAGCAGACAGGTCCTAGAGTAGGAGTGAGATTGGTGGTTTGAGGAACAGCACGGAGGCCCCTTGAACCTGGAGTGGAGTGTGTGAGGAGGAAAGTCATGTCAGTGAGGTCACAGGGACCAGTGGGGCAGGAACTCATAAGCCATTGTACGGACACAGAGCCCTGTGTGAAGTGGAAGCTCTTACAGGGTTCTGAGCAGAAGAAACCTGTGAGCTGACTCAGTATTTTAACAAGATATAATATGGAGAATAGTACATGATAGGGGGAGGATAAAAAGAGGAAGGTCAGATAGAGGGCCTCCAAAATGACCCAGTGGAGAGATCATGGTCACTCTGAGGAGGAGTGGCGAGAAAAGCATTGGCGAGAATTTGGATTCTGGATGTATTTAAAGGCTGGGCCAGCAGAATTTCCTGATGGACTGGATGTAGGATAAAAGAGGAAAAGGAGTGGAGGATGGGGTGTGCCTGTGGCTCCAAGGAGTAGGGCTCCAGCCCCGTATACCCGAGGTGGTGGGTTCAAACCCGGCCCCTGAAAAAAACTGCAAAGAAAAAGAAAGAAAGAAAGAGCAGAGGATGGCTCTAAAGTTTTGGGCCTGAGTAAAATCAATTTGGAGAAGGCTCCAGAATAAGCATGTTTGGTGGCTTTGAGGGCAAAGACGAGGCTGAGATCAGAAGTTTGATTGTAGATATGATGATATCATGAACTGGCAAGATCACATGGGTGATAGCTTGGTCTCCATGTCGGGAGTTAAAAATGATATCATTGATATGTGATATGTTATTTAACGCTATGAGATAAAGAGATGACCAAAAGGAGAAGGATAGGTGGAGAAGGGGAAAGGATCACAGGCTGAGATCTGGGGCTCAACAGTGGTAAAGGGCCAAAGAGGACATGGGGCACCAGCAAAGAAGGCCAAGGAAGAAAAACCAGCAACAGTGGAAAAAAACAGAAGTGCTATATCTTGGAGATCAAAAAAGTTGGTCCAGAAGAAAAGAATAATTATAGGTTAAATGTCGTTGAAAGTCAAGTAAGATGAGAACGGAAAATTGGCCACTGATTTCAGTAAAGTGGAGGTCAATGGTGATTTTGTTAAGAGCAGTTTTGGTGAAGTGGTGGAGACAAAACCCTGATTAAAGAGAGTTTTGGAGAGAAAGAGACGACAAATTAGACTCTGTGAATATTGGCAACTTTTCTTTGAGCAGTTTTGCTGCAAAAGGTCATGAAGAAATAGGGCAGCACATGGAGGATAAGTAAGGTCAAGAGAGAGTTTCTTTTCAAACTGAAAATCTCTAGCGGAGGATGCATGATGTTTGAGATGGGAGTATTTATGACGTGGGCATCAGTGAGAAGGGATCATGGGTAGTTTATCTGTGATAACAAATAACAGATGGGAAAGAGGAATATGTGAGTGTCTGCAGGCAGGATGAAAGTCTAAGCTGTTCTTTTCCCACCGTGACAGTCTTTAATGTGGACAGAGCAAGGTCATTACTGAGAATGAGAATGGAGCAGCCAGAAAGGACAGGGGAGTGGAGAGAGGGAGAGAGACGGAGAGATTGAGACAGAGGTTTAGATAGCTCACATTAAAGGGCATTTGAAATTCATTATCATGAAATTAAAGCAGGCCTAATTTACCATCATTGTGTGTTTTTTCCTTGTTTAGCTATATGAATAAAGGCATGGAACGGGTGGAGAGTTGAATTTGATCAGGTTGTGGTTTTGCCAAGGAAGTAGAAAGGAGAGAGGAAATTGAAGATGCATGAAAGGGAATGATTATAGCGATTGATTATGGAATTTACACTTAGTAAAGATGGGCACAAAGATATCACGGGCATGAGGAACAGTGAAATGTTGGTAGGATCAGTTGGCTGTAGTGTGCTGGGGCTAGGGTAAAAGAAGGAGGAACAGGAAAGATAAGATGAGCAGACCAAGAATGGAGTGCATGGCAGTGATATCATGGAAGGGAGTGCTGTTATTGGCAATGGCAAGGCCTCGGCCAGGGTATGAAATGAGAGATGGTAATAGGGCAGAGGGCAAGATCACTAGAAGACAGAATTCTCAGGGACTGAGAGGCCAGGGTGTGGGAAAGAGCATCTACATATACCCTGTATATTGCAGTGGTCAAGAATTGAGTAGTTTGGGGAGACTTGGTAAGCCAGGCATTAACCTCATCAAGAATTGAGGGAGTATAGTCTGGGAGGTAGCAAGTGAGTATGCAGATAAAGGGTAGAAGGTGATGTGATACCAGAACATGAGATTCAAGGATGGAGGTGTTTAGGAAAGGTGGAAGGAGTATGGCTTGGAGGTGGCTCTGAGACTTGAGGAAGATGCCTGTTTACTCCTTCCTCACATTGGTGCCAGGGATGTAGGAGAAAAAGAATAACACGTGAAAAAGCCACAGGGGAGTAGTGACCTCTGGAAAGATCCAAGTTTTCATTCAAGCAAGAAGATGAATGGCACAGTGGAGAAGAGACTGATGCTAATCACAGAACTCTCGGGGGCCCATGGAGGGAGTTTAGATGGTGGGCAATTGCCCTCAATGGTTCTTCCTATTTACTTTTCTGGATCACCCCAAAGTTCTCCTCCTGAGAAGATAATTACTATCAGCCCACCTCTTCTTAAAAATCTTTATGGCTGTCCAGAAGAAAGTATAAGGCTGGTTTTTTCAAGCCCTCCACAATTTACTTTCTCCACATTTTTCCAGACTAATCCCCTTTGATTCTATATCATTGACATCATTCTGCTTCAGCCATCCCAAGCTCTCCCCTCTTTCTCAAATAGGCTTTCATTTCTACCTTTCTCTGCCATTGCTCAAGCCCCTCCCTCATCCCCGAATTAATGTCTATCTAGCTCTTCTTGTTCTTCAAAATGTAACTCAAATTCTACTGTCTCCAAGAGGCTTTCTAGATCTCACGAGTCAGAACGGATGTCCAATTTCAGGGTTCCACAGAACCTGGGAGCCTTGTTAAAGTCCGTCTGTTTTTATGGTTTTATATCAAGTTCTCCAGGAAGGCAGGAACTGTCCTCAACTCATCTTCGGACCTTCCATTGGTCCTAACGCCATGCGCTGTTCAGAGGAGGGTCTTCACAAATGATGATCTGTTGTTTGTAGAAATCTCTTCTACCCCCAGATAGAGGTTTGCATTCTGAAGTTATAAAGAGTAAATCAAATTCGTCCTTCCCATGACAATTCTTCAGTGGTTTAAAGACTCCCCCTGAGCTATTTTCCAAGGGAAGCATTTCCTCACTTCTCCAGTCCTTCCTTGAATGACGTGATATTCAGATTCCTTACTCTTCTACCCTCTGTGCTTGTACAAACAGCTGATTTCAGTATTGCCTCTTTGAAAATGCAGTGCCCAGAATTGGTTGAGTTAGATCTGGGGAAATGAATCTGTCTGTCTTTTCTTTTAAATTGGCATCCGTGCTGATAAGAACATCATGAAAATTAAAGAAATATTACTGAGGTATTTCCTAATGGTGTAATAGCGACGTGAGATAATTTGGCCTCTCTCAAGTCACTGCTCTCACCTTTTAAACACGTCTCATTTATCTATCCATCATTTTCTCATAGGTTCTGAAATCCTACATACATTGACAAGTATAAATAAAGCTAATCCTTTAGCACAGATTTATAATTAAGGAAAAAATACTTAAACAAATTACAATTAGAAACCTATTGTCTGGAAAGGTATTTTGCAAAATTTGTATTCTTCTGGCAAGGTAGCATGTGATGTCATTTCCATTTTCTTTATTTTTAGTGCCCTTACATTAATGCATCACAGTTCCCTGCTGGGGAATTACAGAAGAGCTCTCAAACTGAGTTTCTTATTTGCAGTGAGTCATCGATCTTAGAAGCGGTATAGACATTTTAGTCATATTGAGGCCTATTAAGTTATCCATCTATTTTCTTTTCTTTTTTTTTTTTTTTTTACAAAGTTAATAATTTCAGTTCCCAAAGTGCTCTCTAAAAGCCCACTCAGGCTGGTTGTTAAGTACAAAAAGAAAGGGCATGGGAGTCTTGTAGATCTTCCATGCCATTAGTCTGAACAATTTCAGTTTGTTTATCCTCCTTGGAGTGTACAAACATTTCTGAGTGCCTGCTCTCTACTAACAAATATTTATTAGGAAGATGCCTTCCTTGGAGCTGGAAGGGTGTGGAACCCTATTAAATGTGGCTCTTGAGATGTTCATGGTCACATCCAAGAGAGACCGTAAGTGTTCTTTGTTGTAAACGACAGAAACCAATTCTTTCATCTCAGCGAAGAAGGAATTTAAATTTGAAGGGCGTGAATAGAAAACCTAAAGAACCAGACTTGGAAAAGGAACAGAAATCAAGAAGAAAACTTTTATCTGGAATGAATGAGCTCATACCATTTTTCTCAGTTTGGCCTCACTTGGCTCAAGTTTTGAAGATTTGAGAAAGACAGTCCCGTTGGCCAGGTGCCTTTCTCTTGCTGGGTAGAGAGTATGAGACGAAGAGTAGGACAGAAGATTCTTCCCTTTAGCCTTCATCAAGGGAGAGCCCCCCCTTATTTCTCCTGCCACCTGGGCTGTACACACAGAGAGATACTTCCCGAGAAAGAAAAAGAGGTGACGTTAAGAAAGAAATGTATGTGGAAGAATGCTCGCTACAGCGATGTGTGCTTAACCGGCCCAGGTAGAAGTTAGATTGTATTAAGGGCTAGAACAGAGATCTAAATACATTTATGGGAGCATTGGACTGGGGAAAGTTTAGAGGAATTCAAAAGGCACCTGGTCTGCACATTTGACTTTGAAGTCAACTAGGATATCAACAAGAAGGAGGGAGGATGGCCATCAGATGCAAGAAAGAGTGTAATAACAGAGACAGTGTGTTACACGAGTGCTGAATGCAAGCTTCACTGTTAGATGTTTACAACCCAGATGGGTTAAATGATAGCTGTACAGCCCGGACACATTACTTTATTTCTATGAATCGTAGTTTTTGCATCAGTAAATGAGGATATTAATACCTATCTCACAGTATTATGTTTGCTAGATTAAGTACAGTCCTCTCGGTTAAATTTAAATTCCAAATAAATAACAAGACTTTTTGAGTGTATGTCCCAAATATTGCATAGGGTACCTTTACAATCAGAATTCTGTTCCTTATTTGAAATTCACATCTAACTGGGCATCCTGTATTTTTATGTGTTTGTATCTGGCAACCCTACATAGCCGCGTTGTAATGATTAAGTTAATTCATATAAAATGCCCAGTATGATCTTTGGCCCATCCTAGGGGCTTCGTGATAAATGGCAGTGATCATGTTTGTTGTCACCATCATCAAAGGCAAAATTTGAAAGCTGAAAAGTACCTATGCCCCAGAGTCTTTCCTTTCTCAGTCGTCAAGTTGTGTAACAGTTTCCCAGCTAATCTGCGCAGGAATCACCAGTAAGATGGTCTCTCATCGTGCTCTATCAACACAGAAGCTTTTCACCATCTTCTTGAATTTGTGTGGTTCCTGTTTCCTTTTGATTGCTCCAATTATTTCTCTTGTGTATCGATTTCATTTTGACCTTATCTTTTCACCACTTATAACTAATTAATATTATTTTTCATCCCCCTTGATAGGCCAATAATAAAAGTATTAAATGACACTAGGTTTAGGATTGCCACTTACGGGTCAAATGCATAATAAACTGAAACATTGATTTTGATTTTTGTGAGTTTGAAACTGGAAAGCTTAATGGATATAGATCAGATTATCCTCACTGATGGCGGTGCCATATAAAATAGAATCAGAAGCTTTCTAAAACCTGAACTATTTCTTCTATTGCTTTTCTTTTATCTCTTATGCCCATCCTACAGCCCTAGAGAGATGTCATTAATCGGAGAATGTGTCCTTTTTTCTCTTTGAGAGTTTGTAAAATGACATTTTGCTGATAGGTTTCAGTAATTTCCCAAGTCATTTCTAATACAATTTCTTTTATCTCACTTTTCAAACCTAAGTGGCCCTTTCCCCCTTCATGGTTGATTATTTTTCTCTGATGAAGATATGGTATTTAAATGCTGGGACATAGTGATTTTGCAGAAAGAAACTTTAGGATTTTGCTGTTTCCAGGGAGCTAGAATGGTGATAGTGTTGACTGTCTATACAGGCATTAAATGCATAGTTTGACAATAATAAAATTATAGCTTCAGTGTGTTAAGCACCATATTCTCAACCTCAAGAATTAAGTTATCTGCATTTATTATTTTGTTTAATTTCCATCACATCTTCATGCTATTATCCTTATTTTATGGATGGAGACACTGAGGCACAGATAAAGGTAACTTGCCCAAGGTCACACAGCCGGTAAGTAGCGGAGGCAAGATTTCAGCTCAGGTTTCCTGATTCTGTCATTCAATGAGCTAGTAGCTTCTTCAATGAACTTGGTAGCCACATTTCTAGCAAGTTAACATTAAAAGAGCCTTGGAAAATTTAAATTCATGGCCCTGCAGTAGTCAAAAACCTTAGCATGAGAAGACCACACTAAAGAAGGGACCAGTCGGGTCCTATGACCACGTAGGTTGTCACCTTAACAGGCTGTTATATATTTCTTTATCCAAGTGATGTTTTGCTTTGTAGCTTTTGTTTTTGTTCTACTCTGCTCTGGACTTTCATTTTTTCATCCTGCCTTTTTCTAGTTCTGTTATGATAAAATTCATCCTTTCTCCCCAGAGTTTCAAAGGTTACTTTCTAGAACTAATGTCAAGGTTTGGGCTCAAATTAGAGTCCAGACCGAACTCAGCAAACACCTTTCACATCTGTTTTACTCCTTAAATGGTAGTAACAGAGGCTGAGGGGAGGGAAAGGGGAGAAGTGTATTAAACAGAGATTTTTAAAGAAGAAAAGCAGTCGAGAAAGATGTGTCTGTAGTTCTGCTGAGAATCAAGATACAGCTCATGCTTTAGAAGGGGAAATAAAGCCAAGATAAATGGACGGCCAGCTTGAGAGGGTGGCAATCATGGCATCACCAGCTTACATTAGACGGTGTTTAGATGATGTTCTCTTGTGTCCAGAGGGCTTGCCCAATGTTTCTGGCACACGTCCTTGAAGTGCTCATAGCAGTCTCTCAAGTGGAGTTAGCCCACTGTTTTACGGTGGCACAGGAAGTGAAATGACTTGTCTAAAAGCACAGAATCGCTAACCCATATGGACCCTGACTGGAACCCAGGACTTCAATTCCTAATGGATATTTGTCTCACTGTGCCAACTTTTTTTTTTTTCCCTTGAAGATGAAACTTGGTTGAGTGTGAACTTTTGGTGTTTTCTCATCCTTTTTTTCTGAAAACAGATGTTTTATTGAAAAGTGTGGCTGAGACTTATTTACTGAATCTAAGGAATATGGCTGCTCTACTTGAATCAATTGGAAGCTTAGATGGAATCGGGCCTTCCTTTTTGTGATTGGATTTTGGGTGTAGCTCAATGTTAAGGTCTTCCCTGTGACTTTGATGTTGTATGGGAGCAAAACCGTAAGGGCTGCTTGGGGCTTCTGTTTCTTTTCTCACTGTGTGGAAGGTGAATGCGGTGCCTTTCAGAACTCTTAGTGCTTTGATTTAGACAGGGCATTAATCATCCTTCATTTGAATCTCTTCCTTTTTAAGTGGGTTTTTTAGACGTGTGATGTGAGTTTAGTCAATAAGGGGGTGCTGAGGAAAACAAGCTATTTTGGGCTTTGGCAAATGTGGGGTTGGGATCCGTGCTCCTTGCTATCTATCATTTGCTGTGTAACAAAATGGTGTTTTCTAAAAATATATACCAAATTCTCTTATTTGCATTTTCTTTCTTCCTTTGCCGAGGGACGTAAGCACACATTTTGACCTATGTGAGGTATATGGAGAGAATTTTTCGAAAAGAAATCTCTTTTCTGAGCCACATGAGCCTATAGAGTGAATGATGAAAAGCTGTAGAAAAGATAGCACAAAGAAAACTGAATGATCAGCTTCTGGAAAAAGTATCGTGGTTTGTGGAATTTAAAACTGCTTCTGTTGTCCAAGCCTATTTTGAAGAGTTCTATATTTAAGAAACTTAAGGATATTTAAGTACAGCAGTCCCCCCTCATCTATGCCTTCATTTTATGTGGTTTCAGATACTTGAGGTACGGTATAATAAGATATTTTGAGAGAGAGACCACATTCAAAAAACTTTCATTATACTATATTGTTATAATTCTTCTATTTTATTACTAATTGTTGATAGTTTCTCACTATGCCTAATGTATAAATTAAACTTTATCATAGGTATGGATGTACAGGAAAATACTGTGTAGGTAGGGTTTGGTACTATCAATGATTTATCTCTGCATCATACAACTAGTAGGGTGGGTACTTAAAAGCCTATGCCCTTATCCTTGAGGCCAGTTAACTTGAGCTTCTATTATGATTAACTGCCTGAGTTAGAGATGAGAGGCTGACACACAACACAGGCAGAGTCTCAGCTTTCATGAGGTTCACCATCTTGGAAGGGCTAATATTCCTTCCTACATTTGTCTCAAGCCCTACTATATATAAAGACTTAACATTCAAGTTGAGAGAGTAAACAACTTTGTAATAAGGCTGAAACTCTTCACCATTTCTATTCTGTCCCCCATCCTAAACCCAAGCCTCCCTCTTCTCCTCATCTGCAAGAGTCCTTGTCATCGTAGCATGGACACTGGCGTCTAGGAGATTGAAAGACACCCTGGGATTCCTTCCTGCTATTCGGATCTTTGCAGTTCTGAATCCCAAGTCCCCTTGGGAACTTGAGTATAGTCAGTGATGCATTATAATTTAGGAGATCACAATTTTGTCAATCCTGGGAACCGTGGAAGTATTTTTGTTGAAGGTCAGCCATTACTGGCTAAAGTATTAGAGTTATCATTAACATTTTAGACCTAAGAAACATCTGTCCGATGTTAGCCAAATATGGTTCTCCATTCAGGACCCAGTCCAAAGTCAGATTGTTAGGACTACGTATCCTTAATCATTTGAGGGAACAGCTTTTTGCCTTACGGGTGAATCAATCTGTTGATTCCTACTAATAGGCACCAAGCTTCCTTCTGTAAAAGAATAAACTTACAACATCACCAGATTTATAGTTACACAACACTAATAATGTAAAGGAGCATCACATGTGTTATCTTTTACAATAACGCTTAGGAAGCATGCACTACTGTGAAGCTGTTTTCAGCTGATGGAACAATAAATAGGCAAGCAGAATAGAATACCTATAAAGTTAAGAAACAGAGACGGAACAATTTTTTCAGAACCAGTGGAATATCCCATATGTAAATCCAGGGTGTCCAGTTTCAGATCCTCTAGAAGAACTGCATTTATTTCCTTGAACTCTCCTTAAAAGATTTATCTTCAGCACTGGCTGAAGCGGGTAAAGTCTGTAAACACACAATGGACTTCCCTCCCTTAATAACCTTCTGGATCTCCACACTGTCATAGGAACACTGAATCCACCTATGGGGAGTTCAGTATAAAACTCCCAATTTCAAGAAACGATGTCTTTGCAGCCTCTTGAGTCTAAAAATATTACTTTTGAGAATTTATTTTAGATCTGTAGCTCAGGTTTTAAAATATCACTGCTACTGATTCTTTTAAAACTTGCTATATTTGAGGATTTACATCTAATATACCTCTCAGAACAATTGTTATTTGTAAAATATAAATGGAATATAGACAGGAGCTCAGATGGAGCATCATCTAATATAAGGAAATCAGAGAAGATATTATTTGTACTCTTAAGCCAACTTTACATATTCCCCAACTTTTGTGTTACATGAGGAAGGTAAGAGTTCATGTTTGGACTTTTCTTTATTTTATTTCAATATAAAGTAACTTTTCCAAGTCACAAATTATAGGATCTTTATTTTTTTTAACCTAGGGCCCTCATTTTGCAAAGAATGAATGTCATTTAAAGTTTTTAGTGAATCACCCTGATTGAACAGGATGGCCCAAATTCTTTACATACACTGTCTATAATATATTTTTACTAGAGCCTCCAAAAAATCTCATCCTCTTCATTTTACAAGTGAGGAAGATAAGGCTTAATGAATTCATGATTTCATGTCTCAGGGTCACAGAAAAGTAGAATTCAAATCCAGGTCAGTTAAGTGCCAAAAATCTTCTCTTTAGCTCATGTATGCTAATTTTCAAATATAAGATATGTCTCCATTTTATTGAATTGGAATGTAATTTTTAGTAATTTATTTAAAGTAACTAAGGAAATCTAAGGGAATTATTTAGAATGGTGATTTTGTAGGTAAGTGGCTGGCAAGTGGGGAGTGGCAGCAGTTACACTGTCATGTGTCTTAGCAGAAAATAACAGGTAGTATATAAAATTCATAAATCAAGAAACAATGCAATGCACACTTAGACATATCCAACAGAAACTCTTAAAGGTGATCATTCTGGGGAGGAAGGTTTATGACAAAAGGGATGGCAATTGATTTTCATTATGAGCTCTTTGGAGCTTTGAGATTTTATTTATTATATGCTACGATTTAACAAGATTTTGCAGAAAAACTTGTAAAAAATGATCTATAATATGTCTTTGCTAGCAGTCTGCAGATAACCTAGGAAGAAAAATAGGAGTTTTCTTGGCCTATATCCATTATTGTTTCTAATAGTGTGAAATTGTAGTAAAAGAACACTAATTGAGCAACTTTATTCAACGATATGTTCAAGGCCTTGTTCTAGGGTTTGTAAGAGATTATAAAAAGAGATGGATGCGATTTGGTCCTAGGATACAACGTGCTACAGTGTAGTTGAGGGCATTCACAATGAGGAAGATGTCTATCTAGATGGGTAGAAACAGGACTCACATTTTATCTGTCTACTCCACCTACCTTTTTTAATGAAAAAATATATACTATAGAAAAGATAATATAGTTATCAGGTTCAGTGGATAGAAAAATGATATTTACTTATCAGAATCAAGAAATACTTCCTGAAGCAGACAATTTGAGGTGGGCCTTGAAAGTACAAAGGGATTTTTATGAACAAAAATGTGATGGGACTGGCATTAACATGTTTACTGTTCAAGAAATTCATGTTTGTTTTTCTGTTAAGACATTTATATTCTACATTTAGAGAGATTCACATGTACCCTTATAGGATGAACCATAGGCATGATCCCACCAATCACCCTCCCTCCACGCATCCTCCCGCCCTTTCCCCATATTCTTGGGCTAAAATTGGGTTATAGTTTTCCTATGAAAGCTATAAATTAGTTTCATAGTAGGGCTGAGTACATTGGATACTTCTTCTTCCATTCTTGAGACACTTTGCTATGAAGAATATTTTCCAGCTCCATCCATGTAAACATGAAGGAGGTAAAGTCTATGTTAACCAGTTGGATGAAAGTATTTCAAGTTGTATATAGAAACAACACTCTGTACCCCATGATAGTATTAATGTACACGGCTATGATTTAATTTTAAAAAAAGAAAGAAAGAAATTCATGTTTGGAGCTCATTTAAAAAATGTTTCTATTGTATAAAAATTCATGTAAGCTAGATACAAATCTAAAATGAATTTTTAAAACATTATTTTCTCAACTAAGCACTTAAATGTAAATGCTGTTATCAAGGGTATTTTTATTAAAACTACTTTCAACTTGACTCATTCTTCAGAATCATAATGAGAAGTCGAATACAATCCCATCTATTCATCAAATGTGGGAAAAACTTAAAGACAAATCTGGAGATCACATGGATTTTGTAGCTATTTTTGGTTTTTAAATGGGTTTCTATGTCCTTAGGAGTCTGTTTTGCTTCCCTCTTCAGTGTAACTTACATGTTTTAGTTTCCTTGGACTGTAATACTTAGTTGCGGGCCAATTGCTAAGACTCAGTGGGACGATATTTTAAAGAATCTTCAGTTTGAATCTTGACATCTTTGCTCTCTGGCCTAGCTGTTCAGAGCTTTGTGTTCTGACCCAAAGTCAGAGAGACATTTGTGACAACAGGGAAGAACACAGATTCTTAACTTTCTAGAAATTACATCAAAACTATATGACTAATAAGTAAGCAAACATCATAAGCACAAAGTAAACATGTTACTTTTTATGTATGGAAATCATTTAGGCTCTTTCACGTGTGTGCTAATGGTGGAGGACTGTCCATCTTTGAAGATGCCTGTGAGCACTGATCATTCTCCATTTAGGAAAGGTTGCAGAAGTCCTTATTTTATACTAGTCTCCACTTTGTCATGTAGGATTTTAATGAATGACTTACTGTCAGAAGTTCTAGACCATTGGCCGGGAACAGTGGCTCACACCTGTAATCCTGGCCCTCTGGGAGGCCAAGGCAGGTGGATTGCTGGAGCTCAGGAGTTCAGGCACAGCCTGAGCAAGAGTGAGACCCTGTCTCTATCAAAATAGAAAGAAACTTGTCAATCAGGTGGCAGGTGCCTGTAGTTGCAACTACTTAGGGAGACTGAGGGAAGAAGATCTCTTAAGTCTAAAAGACTGAGGTTGCCATGAGTTATCATGATGCCATGGCTCTCTATGCAGGGCAACAGCCTGTCTCAAAAGAAAAAAAAAAAAAAAAAGAAGTTCTAAAGTTCTAGATCATTATATTATACTTTGCAAAAGAGTATTCTATATTTTTTTTCTAGAGCAAAGTAAGAAAAACACCTTATACTTTAGAGTTTCTAAATGTGATCTTAATGTTTACAAAGACATTAGAATGTTGAATCCTGCAGTGTGGGGCTATTTGCTTTACACATGTAAAGAACTGCATTAATTTAGAAAAAATTGTATATTAAATTGGTTAATTTAATATATATGGTTTAATATCTGTAGTGTTTTTTTTAGTCTTAAATCCTAAACTCTAAATAATTATCTTTTACTGTCCCAGACTGAACTTTTAAATGTCTTTAAAGTTATAAAAATCTTTAGGCATGTGAAAAGCATAAAAAGTATAAGAATAAAACAAAATTCACCCCTGTTTTTGTGACAGTCAGATGTGGGTGATATAAAAGACTAGTTAGGAGCGTGACATGTTCACGCCTTAGTAGTTGGATGACTTTGGGCAAATTACTCCATCTTCCTGCACCTCCTCCTCAAGACTAAATGAGATAATAAAGTTCATATCTCAGAGCTGGGCAGGTAGGCAGTATTGAATATTCTTGTTATTATTTCTTGTTTTGTTCTCTTTTTGCCATTGCTGTCATTGTGAGGTCTTTGGCCATTGAGTAGAACAAAGGTGACTACCCTTAGTAGAAACTGAAAAGCATCAGACCTTTCTCTTACCTATTTGAGGTAGTTGTCCATAGAATAAAAAGGAAAGAACCCATTTTAATCCTGCTCCAGCAGGAAAGCATCTTTGTCTATTCTAAGCAGCTGTCTCACAGGTAACTTCAGACCCTTGCAGTGAGGCAGCTGCATTCCTAATTCTGACGAGTTCTCTGCTGTGGGTCTGCAATGTTAAGCAGTAATTCCTAACAGTCCCCCAGTGCATACTCAGGTCTCAAGGAGCTAACTGATGACCACCTTCTCATTGTGTTCATTATTCTCATCTTTCAGTAGCTAGGTAGTCTCTAGAAATGCCAGTGTTGCTTTAATAAATTATTTGGGATGACAATAGTGACACCTATAACTTCTACTCATTGAGTAGTGACTGGATAACTGAGAGCTTTTCATACATTATCTCGTTTAATCCTAACAACTACTTCAAGATTGTTATCATCCCTGTGTTATAAATGAGGAAACTAAGATTTAGTCGGGATCCGTGTTCCCTAATAAGAATCTGGATGCTGGTCTGTCTCACTTGTGAATCTGAGCTTGTGGCTTTGCTTTAGCTTTGCTGACTTTGTTTCGTGATGAAACAAAGCCCCATTTGCTCATTTGCCTACAGTGTGCTCCTAAGGTGTACTTTCCGTTACAGTAAGTTCCCTGAGGGTGTTTCCCTTGGAAAATGAGTGTTCACGTAAGGCTGTAACTTCTCTTATTCTTGAATTTTAGGAATGTAACTGAAATGTTATCTAAAGCCAAGTAGTACTCCTGAGATTATAAAAGGATTATTCCTACAAAAAATATTAGAAGCTAGGACAAACCCCTTTTAATTCATCTGGGTGTTTATTTGGGCATTGGCTTGTTAGCCCATACAGACTTCTCAAACTGGAGAAATCCTTGCTGATTCCTTTAAGAAACTTTTAGGAGGTTTGCTATTGTTAATGATAAAGCTACGTTTTGATATCTTGGTTTCTTTGACTCCCTCAAACGTTCTATAGGTCTGTGGAACCACATAAAAACTTTCTTTCTTCTGGACCTGCCAAAGCTACATTAGATAAACCTAGTAGAAGAGGCTTAATTATTTCGTAGAATAAATAAAAAGAATTCTGGTATAGTTGGATAATAAATGATACAGTGGGAAAGTCTGATGGTGATGGAGAAGGTATTGATATCTTGTTTTCTGCGATATCAAGAATATCAAATCCTCCCTTAAAGATGAATTATTATAATTTTGGAGAATATAGTGCTATAAAGTATTTTGTTAAATGTCACTTTTTTAATTCATGTGGAAGCTGAAAATAATTGTCAGTGTCCTTGAATGGAGGCTAATAGATTAAAACTTTTACCTAGGGAATTATCAATAAATGGTATAAAGCATGTTGCATTGTGATAAATTAGTTTCCTTATTTTTTCACTGGAAATACAAATGAACCTTTATGGTCCAATAAGGAACAAATGGCTTCTGTGTGCTCCACCTCTTTTTTTTTTTTTAAGTTGTTTGACCAAGAGGGAGGATCATTGGCATATCAGCTAGCTGTTCACTTTAAATTTTGACCATTGCTTCTCCTTGGGACCCTAATGATGGGCTCTCTGATAACCAGTGCAAACTCCATGAATATCTTTCATTTCTCTAGAAGGAGGTGTGGATTTGCAAGGCTACCAGCTGGATATGCAAATACTACCTGACGGCCCAAAGAGTGATGTGGACTTTTCAGAGATTCTTAATGCAATACAAGAAAGTAAGTTTCACTCAAATTTTAAAAATTCGCCATGAGTGGAGAACTCTCAGAGTATTTGGGAGGGATATGAGAACTGGAAACCTTGGATGCCAAGCTGTAAAAAATAATAATAAAATGATACTTTAAAATAGATACTGTGCAAAATAATTTTGACACCACAAGAGATGGTTTAATTTTTGAAACTAAACCATACAACACTTTGAAGAAGCTATAGCATAATATTTAGTAAACCTCAGAGTATTATAATATTTTTGTATTTCTTCATTAATCGTAATTTCCAAAAGAGCCTTTAGAAACCAAAATACAATCACTTTGCTCAAATGTAAGGAGTCAGAAGGAAATGCTAGTGCAGTAAGCTGAAATCGGAAACTTATTCTCCAAAGTGAGTATCTGCGGTCATTTATCATGGACTGTGTGCCAGAAGTAATCCCTTTTTTCTGAGCATTTTGATTAACTAAGGTTTGCTCTTCTTAGACTATTTTATTTGTGGTTTAAATTTTCCCTCAGAATTTTATCAGAATGAACCTGTTTACTCAGGTTATAGATTTAGCATTGGGGATGACTGACGTGGTATCATAATGCTAAGTCCTCACCATTTCTGTTTGATGACCAGGGCTCTAATTCTACATGGCAACACTTCCTTTTTAAAAATTAAATAGTGTGGGCTCGGCGCCTATAGCTCAAGTGGCTAAGGCGTCAGCCACATACACTAGAGCTGGCAGGTTCGAATCCACTTTGGGCCTGCCAAACAACAGTGACAACTACAACCAAAAAAATGGCCAGGCACTGTGGTGGGTGCCTATAGTCCCAGCTACTTGGGAGGCTGGGCAAGAGGATCGCTTAAGCCCAGCAGGTGGAGGTTGCTGTGAGCTGTGATGCCACAGCACTCTACCCAGGGCGACAGCTTGAGGCTGTCTCAAAAAAAAAAAAAAATAGTGTTCTACAATGTTGGATTTAGGAGGTTTAGATATGGTTTTTATAAAAAACCACTGGATATTTTTCTACATTTAGTCTTGAGACATTTCTATACTAATTGTCTTCTGACTAATTTTAAGCATTTTTATAGTAGTTATTTCCATTTATCATTATACTATCCTGTTGACATTATGAGGCAATTAGTATCTTCACCTTCCAGACGGGACAACTGAGGGTGGGAAAAATTAAGTGACAAGGTAACATGGTAATAATGGAGGTCAGGCTGGACTGAGGCTGTCTGTTCCTTCATTCAGTTCCCCTAGGAATGTGCTCCACGCTGGCTTTGAACACACTTGAAGTGAGGACCCTGAAACTGAAGATGAAGCTACTTTTGAAATATTTTTATGAAGATATTTTTTCCGGTTGAGCAATCTCTTTGTATTAGATTAATGAATAAAAGAAAAACTTTTCCCTAGGAGAATAAAAATCAAATTAGCAGACATTGGAGAGAAAATAACTTTTCATGGAAAGTTATAAAGTTATGTAATTACTTGGTTTGATTTGAAAGATAGGTTGTACAGTGCTCAAAGTGCCAGAATTTTTCAATACATGATAAAATTGGCTTCTCTGAAAGTGCTAGAGATAAACTTAATTTTTTTTAGAACTAAATGAATTGCATCAAAATGGACTAAAGGTTTATAAGGGACTATTTTTATACTAATTTTTATTAGATCTTAGTAAAGACACATTTATTTGAATATGATATTAACTGTTGCATAGTTTAGAATGGTGGCCTCTTTGTAAATAGGTAGAGGAATATAAATTTACATGTATTTAATATTTAAATTTAAAATAAACAAAAAAGAGGGCGGCACCTGTGGCTCAGTGAGTAGGGCACCAGCCGCATATGCCAAGGGTGGCGGGTTCGAATCCAGCCCCACGCCAGCTAAAACATTAGTGGCAACTGCAACAAAAAATAAACAGGGATTGTGGCAGGTGCCTGTAGTCCCAGCTACTCAGGAGGCTGAGGCAAGAGAATCGCTAAAGCCCAAGAGTTGGAGGTTGCTGTGAGCTGTGATGTCACGGCACTATACCAAGGGATAGAGTGAGATTCTGTCTCAAATAAAATAAAATGGAAAAAGAAATATTACTTGACTTTAACATGCAATTCAAACTCTTTATAGGTTTAGGAGTTTTCTAGTGTTTTGGAAGTAATTTACTTATTTTCTTGTTGAAAACAAGGTTTGTACCACATAGATTTGAAAGCTGCTTTCACCATTTGGGTCATTTCTGGAAGGAAATATTGGGACCAAATGTGATTCAGATGTTTATCTAGTTCACTGAAATTTCAATCATAAAAATACATATATTGCTGCTTTAGGAAAGTGTACCTTAGATGATTGTAGAATATTTTGAGAGACTAACATGTAATGATGTAAAGAATATAACATTCTGAACATTATTACAACTCCTTTCTTAACAGATATTTTTGTTGGTATTAGCAGGATGATGGAAAAACTTCACTGTTTTCTTCAAATTTTGTATCCCTATTCTTTTATAATACATAATCCTCAAGATCAAACTACAAGTGTGTGTGTGTTTCAAATATTTCCTAAGTGTCTGGGTAAGGTCTGCCATATGGTCAGTGTGTTCTCATACTTTCCTTTTTTATTCTTAAAATAACCCTAAGTAATAGTAGCTACTATTTTCTCTATTTTAAAAGTGGAAAAACCGAATATAACTCCTCAAGGCTAGATGCCTAATAAGTAATAGAGTCAATATTTAATTCTTTGTTTTGCTAAATAGAGAAATAAATAAAAATGATCAGGAAAAATGAACTACTTTGGATTTTAAAAATTTATTATGTTTCTGCATCTGCCATGATGTCACAGCTCACAGCAACCTCCAACTCTTGGGCTTAAGCGATTCTCTTGCCTCAGCCTCCCAAGTAGCTGGGACTACAGGTGCCTGTCACAATGCCCAGCCATTTTTTTGTTGTTGTTGTTGTCATTGTTGTTTAGCAGGCCTGGCTGGGTTTGAACCCGTCAGCTCTGGTACATGTGAGTCAGGTATATGTGTGTTACATATGTGAACATTTATTATGTTAGCTCAACACTATGAAATATGTCATTCAAAGGTTACACCACGTCTTTTAATTCTTGCTTTATGTCATTACCAACACCCAGACCCAACACCCTTTCTAGAGACCATTCATGCTGCACCCCCAGCCTTTGTCACCCACCTCTCTAGTTTTGTTCTTAGTTTTTCTCTTACTGATTCCCAGGAGATACAGACGGCAGGGATTCTTGCGTGGCAGTCAAATCCCAGAAGGCATTATTGTGTCATGTTCCATTAGGTTCTAACGATGGGGAAAGGGGCAAAAGATAGAGTTTAAAATGAGGACTTGAGAGTTAAAGGACTGTTGGCTCCTTGTCTTCTGTGTTCTGACCCATTGTGCTTGCACCTGGGCCCACATAATCACATAGCAGTTCCTACAGTGGGGGGGGGGAGGGTCTATGCTTCTGTGGCTGAGTCATTCCTCAATGACATCCAATGAGTCATTCTGAATCCAATTTTTTGAGCTCTGATTTCCAATTTTATTTTTAACCTGTGTGGTCATGCGGTTTCAGAGGGGAAGATGGTGACATGGTCTGTTGGTGGGAGTGGAAAGGACAGGGGCACACCTCGAGCATGTGATCTTGTCTGGAAACTTATGGTCAACCTTTTACCTGTGTTATTTTATTGAGTCCTAAACCCTCTTTCCTGCAATTTGCACATCTGTACAAGGGATTGAGATGGCAAATCTCTGTAATGCCCATGCATAGAGCTGGTGCATGGTAAGGGCCATGTACATATTGGTTGTCACCTTCATTTTCATTCCTTGTAACAGTCTATTGGGGAGATGGTATTATCCCAACTTAAAAAAATGAACTTGAGTAAGTTAAAAACCCAATGTAATAGCTAATGCATGGATGGGCTAGCACTTGAATGCAGGTGGGTGTGACTCCAAAGCTCATGTCCTTCCCCAGATGGTGAAATCATGATCCGTAGACTTTGAGGATCTTTTAATGCAGAACATCACTGACCTCATTTCACATTGTGAAAAGGTAGCCACAGCTAATGAACAAAGTGTGAGTTCACAGTCCTTCTCTAAATGTCATTCCCAGGGTTGTAAGAGGAGATGCTATCACTATCTGCTGGGTTACAGAAGTAACCAAGGGGTAACTTTTCTTTAGAATGAAGTCATAGTAAGAACAGTTCTTCACAGGCAACACGCTAGACCGGTAGCAAGTGCATGATCTCAGCCCCATTGCGGGGTGTCCTGGGCTGCGGGCAGTGCTACTGTGCTCTTTTGTACACATCCCCATTATTGAGCCAGGAAATGGCAACGAAATTATTTTTTTAAACCATCATACATTTTTTTTAAAAAAATCTCATGACTTTTAGTTTATTTGTTGGCAAAGGCATATTTTCAAGCTCAGAGCATTTCGAGTAACTTTCCATAGCAGAAGGAAAGTGCCTCCTGTCACATCTGTAACAATTAGAACCTTGGGTTTTCTTTAGGGAGATGTTAACAGAACCATTTAATTATTGTCAAAACACCCTAGCAGAAGTCTCTAAACTTTATTTAAAGCAGTAGAATCTGTTCTTCACACCCCCAAATAAATTAGCTACCATTTATTTTGAAGGTATGTATTTTCAACACATAACCTCAATATGTAGAACAGAGAAACTGAGCTGTTTGGTATAGTTGGGGGTAGAAGGTGGACTTTGCCCACTCACTTTCTTCTTTGTTTCCTTTATGGCCCTTTAAGCTCCCAAAAAGGATCCTGAGGTTCTGGGGAACAGACTTTGAAAACTGCTGGCCTATTAGAAAGGAATAAAGCCAGCTCAGGGAGCGTTTATGTCCTTTCCAATTACTTTATTTATTTGTTTTGAGTTCTTTAAATTAGTCCCTATTTTTTCCTTATTGGTAAACCATGCAGTCTCTGCCTTAGGGACATTGTCAGATGCATTTGAAGAGCAATGAACATCTAGAGTACCCCGGGCTTGCTAGTGTTATATAAATGCTAAATAGTGTTTAGCTTTTAAAATCCAGTGTGCAGTGCTCAAAGCTGTGCTGTGTCTGTGCATCTCCCTGAATTTTTAAAAAACATTTAATTTGGTCTATCTGTTAAATTTTAGGAAGTATCAGACTCACCGGGCTATAGATATAAAGTCTAGCTTTATTCAGATAAATGTTAACATGTTACAAGATAATTGTTTGGTGGTTAAATGACTTGCCATCCTTGAAAGCCAAACATGATTAAAGTAGAGTAGAATGCTTCCTACGAAACAAGAAGCTGGCTAGAAACGGCATAGTTTCAGGAGTCAGAACTGGGTTAGACTTTGTTACTTTGTCACTTACTAGCTGCATGGCCGTACTTAACATTTTTTTTTTCTTTTTTCTTCTTTTTTTTGCGGGGGGGATTCATTGAGAGTACAAAGAACCTGGTTATACTGATTGAACTGTTAGGTAAATTCCCTCTTATAATTGTGGTCCACCCCTATGAGGTGTGTCACACACCATGACTGCCCACCCACCTCCCTCCTACCCTTCCCCTGCTCCCCACCATGTACTAGATCATCAATTATTCTCATATCAGAATTGAGTACATTGGATTCTTGCTTCTCCATTCTTGTGACGCTTTACTAAGAAGAATGTGTTCCACCTCCATCCAGGTTAATGCAAAAGATGAAAAATCCCCATCTCTTTTAATGGCTAAATAGTGTTCCATGGTATACATATACCACAGCTAGTTAATCCATTCCTGGGTTGGTGGGCATTTAGGTTGTTTCCACAATTTGGCAAATGTAAATTGAGCTTCGATAAACAGTCTAGTGCAAATGTCTTTATGATAAAATTATTTTTTTTCTGCTGGGTAGATGTCTCGTCATACTTAACATTTCTGAACCTGGCTGCTTTCTTATAATACACAGATTGTGAAAAATCCTTAACACACAGTAGGCTTTCAATAAATTGTAGTCCCCTTCCCTTTCCTCCTGCTAGGGTATTTCAGCAGTAATTAAATGGTTCTGTTAACAGACCCCTGAAGAAAAAACCCAGGGTTCTAATCGTTACAGATGTGACAGGAGGCCCCTCTCATTTCCTTTATATTTAATCTCTGATTCTAAAACAGAAACACGTTCAAGCACCCTCACTAAGGTAATCAGAATAAGGAAAAAATAAAAATCAGCACCATCTTACAAATTAGCTACCGTTTGTTTTTAAATGAGCATCGAATATCTTCTATCTTCCTCTTATCAATTACGGAGCTACCTGAGCCTTTGTCTTAAAGATGAACCCACGTCTAAACGTAAAAACGAATTTGTTAACAGCCTCCTAAGTGTTAAGATGAAGACATAAGCAGTCTTTTCTTTCCTCTTTCGTCCTACTTGTTCCTCAAGGTGCCCTTGGTTGTGTTTTCTAGCAATGCTTTGAGGTCAGTATGCAATGTCTTCAGAATTCTGTGTATCAGAAGGAATAATTTGAAATTTAGGACAGATATAGTATATGGAACTAGCTCTCTGGAGAACAAATATAGATGCCTGGATTATGCTGCAAAGCCCTGTCATGTCCTCTTCAGCGACCTATAACGTGACCTTCTTTTCTCTGCATCAGAAAATACTGAGATGACAATCTTCCTCTACTGTCATGCCAATGTGGGATTATTCTGCTACTTTGGGAAAATAGGAGAGAATTAAAGAAAGGAGCAAGGAATCAAACACTTTGAATTTTGTGTTGAATTTCTAACTCTCCTTTAGATTTTTTTTTTTGGTTTGGGGTTTTTTTTTTTTTTTTGGAGACAGAGTCTCACTCTGTCACCCTGGGTAGAGTGCCATGTTAACATCACAGCAACCTTGGCTCGGCGCCTATAGCTCAACCGGCTAAGGCGCCAGCCACGTACACCTAAGGTGGCAGGTTCGAATCCCCAGCCCGGACCCGCCAAACAACAATGACGGCTGCAACCAAAAAGTAGCCAGGCGTTGTGGCGGGCGCCTGT
>CAUYTI010099136.1:0-33044 GCA_963575145.1 Galago senegalensis | reverse complement strand
CAAAAGTACTTATCAGCACTTTTAAATCTCTTAACACAATAACTAAGAAAATGCCATGAAGGCTATGTTAACCAGTTTGGTGAAAATATTTCAAATTATATATAAAACCAGCACACTGTACCCCATGACTGCATTAATGTACATAGCTGTGATTTAATAAAAATAAATAAATAAATAAATAAATAATAATTTAATGCTTTTTAAAACTACTAAGATCTTCTCACTGACACCAGTTGAAAATCACTGTTCTAAAACTTTCAGCTCTTCCCCAACACCACCCTGGTATGCACAAGCCCCATCTGCACTTTCGTCTCCATCAGCATGGAGCTCATCAGTCTAGACAAGAGGTTCTGAAAGTGGGCTCCGTGGGCCAGAAATGCAGATTCCCAGGCCTTCCTCCACACCTGCTGACTCAGAGCCCAGGAATGACTCAGAAAATCTGTGCTGTGACACATGCTCTGGGGGTGCTGCTCCTGGCTCTACGGAGGAGAGCCCTGAGCTTCTCAAAAGTCACAGGGCCTTTCCCGCTCTTGTGCTTAGTCCTAGGGTGCTTTTAAAACATGGTTCTCTATCGTGTCAATAAAAGAGGAGAGAACGATCATGTTGAAAGAGCAAGTAGGAAGAGATAAACCAACCTCCTAGGAGTGAATGCTGAGATCGCTTTTAAAAGATCAGCGGAGAGAAAATGAATGACAAGTGGGGCATGTGGGGGGGACGACTCGTTCAATAGTAGGAATAATTCTGAAAACACCGAATCAGGCAGCGTCTGAGATGCACCGTCTGTGCAGCAGACCAGAGTCAAAATGCAAGAAAAGGATTCTCAAATATCAAAGAACTGCGAGTGGGGGGGGGGGCCACAGGGTCGGCACCAGAGTGGATGCTCATGGCTTTGATACAGGACAAGTGGCATCCCAGCCAGCTTGTGGTGCTGGGGGGCATGGACCGGCTGCCTCCACCTTGGCAATGTTGGTGCAGTGGCAGCAAGCAGCAGAACCAGCAGGCTGGAGCGTGGGCAGGGGGTCCCCATTTCCTAGGCCTGGGAATAAAAGGGATTGTAGCCATTCATTTGCAACCCAGACACGTTGTTCCAGACATGTCCTAGACAGATGTCCAGGACACGCTAAATGTAACTACCTAGCCCCACTAAATGTAACTATGAGGGCAAGACATGTCCCAGACAGATGTCCCAGACACGCTAAATGTAACTACCTAGCCCCACTAAATGTAACTACTGAGGGCCAGACATGTCCCAGACACGCTAAATGTAACTACCTAGCCCCGCTAAATGTAACTACTGAGGGCCAGACATGTCCCAGACACACTAAATGTAACTACCTAGCCCCGCTAAATGTAACTACGAGGGCGAGACATGTCCCAGACAGATGTCCCAGACACGCTAAATGTAACTACCTAGCCCGCTAAATGTAACTACCGAGGGCCAGACATGCCCCAAACATAATGTCCCAGACCTGTTGTTCCAGACAGATGTCCCAGACAGGCTAAATGTAACTACCCACTAAATGTAACTACTGAGGGCCCCATGTGACTATACAGACCCCTAGACAAAGAGCCTACGGATAGACAGAGGGAGAGAGAGCACTTTTCTCTCCTCACTAGAGTTTTCTCTCTCTGCCAGGACCTTCGGCACTTCTGTATTCTTTTCTGTAAATAATGATCTGTGATCCACGGATTCATTCTTTGAATCACCGAGACCAAGAACCTACTAAAGAGCAAAATGCCGGTATCATATTCATGGGCATTTGGAGGATGCCCAGAGTCTGCATGTTGTTCCTGGGCTCAAGGAGAGTTGACAGCTCCTAGGCAGGGATCTCCAGCAGGTTAAAGATTCAGGTGAATCTGCAAAGATGCTCTGGCCTATTTAGAACTGCACTAAGCAGTTCTCCTGGCAGAACCACAGGAGGAGTCGGACAACCCAACAGCTTTTCCATACAGTGAAATCAGTGTCTTAGGAAACAAAAAGACACCAGGTAGAAAGTATATCAGTGAAAAGAAGAAACTATGTCAGGGTCTGAATACTTTGAGGGGCCAAATCGCAATCCTGTTCACCAGCTTAAATTCCAAGTAACACTAAATCTACTAACAGATGCATCTAAGAACCACCTCTGACAATCAAACCCATCTGCAGGAGCAAATGTCTACACCCGTGGCTGCTAAAATGCAGCATTTAACATGCATAACCCACACCCTGCCCCCTGAGATCCCTATTCTTTTGACTGGGGTGGGGCCCATTTTAACAAGCTCCCCAAGGGACGCTGAGGCAGATGGTCCTCAGACCCAAAGCCGTTAGTCATTACCACAGGAGAATCAGAAGCAGGAGCAGGACTGAGCCGCTGTACACGCCTCACAAACATTGCTGTGGAAAAACGCAGTCTGCAACCAAAACACCACCCGCCCGGAGCCCCAATTTAGCATTTGTTCCCACGGCAGATCAGGGAAGTCAGCAGTAAATGAGTAACGTGTTACATAAGTTGCTGTTCTGTATGCAGAACCTTAACTCAAAGACAAGTTGGAAACCATATAAAAAGCAACAACCCACCCCCAAAACAAATGCTGTGTGACTGCAGCCAGGATCTCCCTATCCCCTTCTGCCAGACAAAGATGAGCCCCCCTCTGTGCTGCACCCCTCCCCCAGCTCACCCGTGGGCCACTGGGAACCAGATCCTTCGTTCCAGGTGAGGGAGGGCAGGATTAGGAAAGAAGATAGGAGGAGGACAGAGAGGGCTCCATGTAGGTGTGAACTGAACACTGGCTTCTGCAAAGCTCCCCCCTGGCTGAAAACATAAGTGGAGCCATGTTTTAATTGACTACACCACTGACAACTTGCTAGGAAGTTCTGAACTCTGTATTGGGCTTTCTTCAAGAACCTCAAACCACTCTCTTCAACATTAGCCTTCCCCCTCCTGGTGAGGATTCCCAGTTGTTTCCTCTCCCAGGTTCCCCAGACCTGGATCATAAACTAGTTCTTACTAGAGTGTTGAAGGCTGACCATGGCTGGGGTCTTTATCACACCAGTGACCACAGAAGATGTCATTGTGGATATGGCAAAGTCATGTGTATGTAACACGCATGTTACTCCTCCCATGTATGTAACATACATTATTCCTCCCTGTGTGTGTAACACACACATTATTCATCCCATGTGTATTAACACACAGTACTCCCCCTGTGCGTGTGTAACATATGTTACTTCCACCAAGGAGCCAGTTTCAGGCGCTTTCTCAGCATGGAGCCAGAGGCAGCCACTCTGACTTACTAGAGAACAGAAGGGGAGTCCTGAGGGAGAGGTCTCTTAATACCCTGCTCCAGGCACCTGATAGGGTCACTAACTCTTAAAAACTGCTCAAAAAAATCAGTATTGATATAAATTAAATTGATACCTGAAGTGAAACTTCATCACCACCCCCATTTTACCACAAAGCATGCCTCAAAATGCAGTCAAGTCACCTGGGCGCTTTATAAAAGCCCATCTTCCCTGCAATCCCTCCCCGGACTTAAGACCTCAGGGATCTGCTTTTGTCTCAGGTGTCCAGGTAATCTTACCCATGTAAAGTCTGAAAACCACTGCCTTAACCTTATAGGAGGAACTCAGGGCTCTGACAGCATGGGGGGTGATTAAGCAAAAGGGCCTTCTTGGAACAGCCAAAAGAGAAGGAGACAGAGGCAGGCAGCTGCCTCCTCTCCCTCCAGGCATGGGCCCAAGTGGAGCAGAGAATATGCCATGGACAAAAATGAGGAAGACTAGAGATCAGAGGTGAGAAAGTCTGGAACAGCATTTTGTAGTTAATGGAAATACCATGGACCTCATTGGGCTGGTCCTCACCTATTTCCCCTGGTGGTGGGTTCCACGCCCTGTTACCAGATAATGAACAGGGGGTGCAGGGGGACCAGCAGGAGAAAAATCACTGGCAGCTATGCCCACTGTAAAAAGAGGCGCACCTTCCTCTAACCCAGTGATTCTCAACCTTCCTAACTGCCACGTTGTTACAAATGGAAAAAAGGGGGCACAACCCATAAGTTGAGAACTGCTGCTCTAACCTCTCCAAGAGTCTGGCAGCCACAGTCAGCAGACTGCCCTTCTTATGCTTCTCCCCACATTCTCGGGGAAGCCACCTCGGGAGCAGGGCAGGGGCTGCCATAGCCAGTGTGCAGGGAGTCAAGCCTGGGCCTCGCACCTGCACTCAGGAGCCTCAAAAGCTCCCCCTGCCACTCTCCCTGAGACAGGGAACTCTGCTGCTGCCGGCAGCTGTCACAGGAACATCAAAACAGGAGTGTTTATGCCAAGGCTCATTTACACAAGCCTGCTCCTCCTCCAGAGACGAATTTCTAAAACAAACAGCTTTTACATCTGTTAGCAGGCACAGTCACGTCAGCATCAGGGATCCCCAGACGGAAACATGAGTCAGTCTGGGGCAAAGACTGCTGCTGTTTGGGTGCAATTCCTCTCTCGGGAGAAAGAGGAACCTCGAAGCGGATGGCGGGGATTCCCCAGTGAGAGTCCCTAAAGACGGTACCTGCTCCAAACACTCCGAGCCCCAAAACCATCATTGTCACTCTGATGTGAGCTCACCCCGTCACCCCATCTTCCCGTGGGCCCTCTTAGCCAGTCCGCCTGCATCCCAGCATCTCCGCCCCACACGAGCTGGGCTCCATCGTGGCACCTGGCGGCCCTGCTCTGACGGAACGGGTTGCCCAGGCTCATGCAGGATTTCCTGACACTGCCAGGCTTGGGGCTCTGGCAGCTGAAGAGAAAAACGCCACCAGGTAGACACACGGTATCTGAGAAGGGGGCGGGGGGTCTACGTAATTGGCACCGACTGCCAACCTGCAAGACTCAGGCCACAAAGGGCTCAGTTAAGGAGCAATTGTCAGGTTTGGCAGCTTGAGTCACCTGGGTCACTGCTTCCTCTTTCCTTCATTTTGCCTGCAGAGACTTGGTAAAGGAGGACGAACCCCATCATCTAACACGACACCCACAAGCTGCCCTGCTTCCAGAATGGGGCAGGGTGGTGCACACTGAAAGAATTAGCACGGGCGAGGTCAGGGCAGCATTTGGGACCCGCTATGGTCTGAATACTCATGTCCCCCAAAACTGATATGTTGAAACTGAACCCCCAGTGCGAGAGGTAGAGCCTTTAGGAGGCAGTAAGTCACGAGGGCTCTGCCTTCACTGATGGGATTAGTTCCTCATAAAGGAAGTTGAAAGGAGCACCCTGCCCCTTCTGCACATGAGGACACAGAAGGTACCATCTGCGGGGAACAGGTCCTCCTCAGACACCAACTCCACTGGCACCCTGAACTTGGATTTCTGACCTCCAGGACTGGGAGCAATCAGTTTCTACGGTCTCAGGTGTTTTGTTACAGCAGCCTGGAGAGACCAAGAGAGGACCTGAGACAGAAACAAGCCCCTAGTCCATTCTAGCAGCAACAGAAGGGCCAGAGGCACCAGCTAATGGACTGGCTTGGTACATTCCCAGTCCAAACTGGGCCTAAGGAAGAGGAGCAGACCCCAGCCCAGACCCTACCTCTCTGGCCTACACTGCTGGGGCATGAGGGGACGCCAAGCAAGGGCTCTGGCCCGTGCCCTGGGAGGCAGTGGCAGCCCTCTGCAGACATGGGCCTCGGGTCTTGGGTGTGAGGACTTTGGGCTCCACTCAGAGAAGTGGCTCTCGGGTGGTTACCACGGCTGTGGGTGTCTTGAAGCACACTCAGTTGGGGCTTCAGTGGCGTGACCTTGGCGTGTGCACTGGTGTCTATAACCAGTGCGGCACAGGGCCAAGTTCGCATGGCCCCAGGTGAGAGAGGAAGAGAGAATCACCAACTAGCTTTGAGTTGGGGACAGAGGTGGGGGTCTTAGGTATTTCCCTAGGCTACAGGCAGAGCCCCCTGGATATCACAGCCAGAGTCAAACCGAAGAGAAAAAAAAAACAGCCACAAACCGAGCCCGTTCTCTGCCAGCGCAGCATGGTTCACATCACATTCGGCCACATCCTGCTCTCCGACATGGTCATTCAAATCCAAACCAGGCTGGTGGGACCCGTTTCCAAAGTGCCTCTCGTCCTTCTCAGAGCTGGCGTCCCCATTCTCCACCCCGTTCTGGGCCTTTTTGAGGGGGATGATTTGCAAACCGCTGGGGGTAGTCCGGTAGGACACCGTCTTGGCGGCCCGGTCGCCTCCCGCGGGGGGCTTGCCTGAATACCCTTTTTTCAGCTTGGAGAGGGGAGGGTTGATTCGCTTCCGTTTATGGGAGGTGGCCTTGCTCTTTCCAGATTCCGAAGGTCTGTGGGAGAGTTTCTCAACCGATGGGCCACGGCCATCACGCAGGAGCTTGGAGGCACTGGGCTGCTTCCCCGACTTGATCCTCTTATCTTTGGATACGTGCAGCCCATTGAACTCATCGATAAACTCCTCACAGTGCAAGAGGTGGTGCTCTGGCTCCCACGTGTCCTCTGTGCTCCCGTAGCCTTTCCACCGGATAAGATACTCCCATTTTCCTTTCTTGTTCTTCCTCTTGTCTACAATCCTTTCAACCTGCAATACAAGACAAGAGGGTCAGAAAAGGGAGAAGAAGAAAGTCAGTGCCAGGCAGCAAGAGCACAACAAAGCCTTGGGGACAGAGGTGTGCACACTGGCCACGGGTGAGCCAGAAATTCAATGCCAAAAGCTGACACTTCCAAGAGGGTTCAAGAAGGCTCCTTTATTTCCAGACACCCCTGAATAGAACTAAAGGCAGGTGTGGGCACTGCCCATGATGACTGGTGACACCATCCCCAGTTGGCGGCATCTCCACGTCCACCCACCCTGTCTGGCTCTTGCCTGAAACTGCAAGCTTTCACCTTATTCCTTTCACTGCACCAAAGCAGACTCAAACTTTTAATGGCTGATTTGGAATTTAGTATGGGCTTTTCATCATTACCTATAATAATCATAAGTAATATTTCTTAAGCAATTAAGTAGAGGGTATTATGCTAATTTATCCTTACTTATAATAATACTAATGATTAGCAACATACATTGGGCACTCAGGAGGCAGACACTAAGCGAAACGTTGGGCATAGACTCCCTGTATCTCATTTTTTTCCTGACAACAACCCAGTGTGAGTATGTTTCTTCATTTTAGAGTGAGACAACTAGGGCTCAAGAAGATTGAGTTAGGCAACCAAGTTCCAGACCTGGGGCTTGAACCACCCTCACCCCAGACCTCTTCTCTTACTCACTGGGCCATACTAACTCTCTCCAAAAAAAGCTAACATATTAACCAGAAAGGGCTTGAATCTAAACAGCCAGGGTCTCCCCATGCAGCTCTGCCGGCTATAACACAGGGGAGCCACTGGGAGGCAAGGCTGCAGGGAAAATCTGCTGAGAGCCTGGCAGACTCTCAGGCTGGAGAGCAACCTGGCACAACCCATGAGTGTGCACTACCACACTCCCATTTGATGGACGAAGAGATTGAGCACGAGGTCCCTACAGTGCACAGTAGAGGGCCATGCAGGTAGCACTAAAGCCCAAATGGGTCAGGCTCTGAATCCACGAGCCACCGTCCACACGTCTTCAAAAGTAAAAAAAGCGTCCCCTATTCTCACGTAATCCCACAGAGAAACACAGAAAGGAAAATGCTGGTCCTGATGTTAATAATTAGTGTATCTAAGAGAAGGGTATCTGAGGCTTCATTAACTAGTCTTTCAACGTTGCTGTAGATTTGAATTGTTTTTTAATTAAACTACAATGGTGGAAAATTCCTGATGCTCTAAATTAAGATAAATAGGGGGAAAATTCCCCCCAAAATGCAAGATTTCGATGAAAAGGTAAGCAATATATTCAAAAGTTTATTATCTTTCAATGTCAATATAATTTTCTAGAATGAAATTCTGACCCAAGGAAATTAAGCAACAAGTAAGGAATATGCCTTTGAACTTATGAAAAGAAAAATAATATAGGGAGGGGGTTGAAAATTGTTGAAAATGGGCAATGGATACGCAGAGGTTCATTATATGATTCTGTTCACGTTTCCGTGTTTGGATTTTTATTCGTTTTAAATTTTCTTAATAAAAAGCAAAAAAATTTGAAAAGCAGGATTATCTCATCAATGGTGTACAAACAACAGAGGCTATGCCAAATAATTAAACAACTTTCACTGCTTTGCACTTAATAAACACATAAATAGCTAAGCCCTACGGCCTCCTTATAAAACTGCTTCTTCATCGACAGTTTTAATTCTTTCCTAATTGATTATCTCAATTTAAACTGGCCTGTGTATATGAAGATTTCTTTGCTTATAAAATGCTTTGTGAACATTTGTTTCACGTTACATAATTTTTTCGGCATATCACAAAAACTCTTAACAGTTTTTAAAAAATTAAAACCATGCCTAACTGATCCAATTTCCAATGTTTGGGTCAAGGAGTTAGGCTGGTTGAGTATTCATTTGTAATAACACTTTAGAAATACAACAGTGTTTCTGGGAGAGCCTGCAGCTTTGCCCATTTTGAGGATATTGTAGAGGGAAGCCTTCTATAGGTTAACCGAGGGAGGAAAGTGAACAAGCAGCCCAACCCTGTCTGAAACAGCAGCGTGGTGGAAGACAGCAACCTCGGAGTGTCAGCAGCAAGCTGAGTATGTGTATGACATGGAGGTCTCCAGCTCTAGCAAAGTGTGCTCAGCTCCCAGGACAAAGAAACTTCTTCCCCAGGATGAAGCAAAGGAGCATGTTAGACTAACAGCCAACACAGTGGGTAAGTGCAGTGGGCGGATGGATAAATGGACAGATGGATGGATGAATGGATGGATCCGTATGGGACAGGTGAGAAGGTGAGTAGAGAAGTGGGTTCATAAACACATGAGTATATGGATGGATAGTGGGATAGGTGGGTGGGTGGATGGATGGATGATTAGATGGAAGGAACGAACAGACTGATAGATGGCTGGATTGAAGGATGGATGGATGGATGAATAGATAGAAGGATAGACAGAATGGATAGATGGATGAATGGATGGATGGATGGATAGATAGAAGGATAGACAGATGGGATGGATGGATGGATGGATGGATAGAAGGATAGACAGGTGGAAAGAATGGATAGATGGATGGATAAATAGAAGGACAGATAGATGGAAAGAATGGATAGATGGATGGATGGATGGATGAACAGATGGAAGGATAGGTAGATGTATGTATGTATGGAAGGAAGGATAGATGGATAGACAGATGGACAGATGCAGGGTAGACGAGAAGGCAGGTAGAAGGTGGGCTCATAAACAGATGGGTAGATGGATGGACAGTGAGGTAAGTGGGTGGATGGATGGGTAAATGGATTGTAGGATGGGTGAAAGAGTGGGTAGAGATGTGGGTTCATGAATGGATGGGTAAATAGATAGATGGCAGTCACTTATCAAAATGGGCTTAGCATAATATTCAAGAACATAAGCTTTAGAACAAAATTATCTGGTTTAAATCCCCTGCTAAGCCTATTATCATCTGTTCTTGAAGAAGTTAACTAAATCTCATTGAGCCTCAGATGACTCATAGAGCAAGGCAGAAGTGACAACACCTATCTCACAGGGAAGTCGTGGGAATTTGGCAAACATGTATTTTCCCATTCCACAGTAAAGGTCACTTGATCTTGTATAGCCTCCTCTGACCACAAATTGTGGTGGTGTCTACAGACAGAATGTTTCCCCGCCCTTCAGAATATGATTCCTTAGGATAGTCAACTCCTCCCTGGGAAGAAGTGAGTGCACCTACTTAGATCAGCCCTTCCCCATGTGGAAGGTGGCTGCATGGTTGGGCTGCCCAAGAAGCTGGGGTGGGTCAGCAAGAGTACAGGGTCTAGATGGCAATTAGGGGCTGCACTTGGGGTGAAGGAAGCTTAGTTTTGTTCCCTCCAAGTTACTGGCAGTTTCAATCACAGACTCACAAGTTGCTTTATGTGGGACATAGAGGCCACTGCATCCATAAAGTTACTGGGTGGCTTGACAACCATTTCCACTTAACCCCAAACTAATGAGAGTATTACTAGTATCATCTCTAATAGCCTGGTGTGTGGAGGGAACATTTGGCTCTGACTTTATCCATATGCTCCTGGGCAAGTCACTCATCTCTCTGAGCCTTGGTGTTCCCATCTGTAAAACAGATTAATAATTATGACAATGTTAAATGCCTGCAGGGTTGTTGGGAGAGCTCAAAGGACTATGATATAGAAAAATATCTTAAATACCACAAGGCACTGCACGGAGATGGGGGATGGCTCTGATATATCTGAAACTGCAGTTGGCAAAGTGCTTTTACATAATACATTATTTCACCCAAACTTTAAGACAAACAGAAAGCTTTGTTCAGGTTCAGCATGACAACTGCTTTTTTTGAAAGACCAAAATGCCTGCAAGGAACTCAAAGGAAAGCTGGCTCCCAGATATCCCACCACACGTTGATCTCCATCATCTCCCAGGACTCCAGCTCCTTCTTTACACCCCTCTGTAGATTTTCTGACCCTTTCTTCCTCTTCTCAGGACCATCTCAAACAGAACCTGAATGCTAATTTGTTCTGTTGATAACAAAAGCCCAAGTCATTTAGGACTTGATCTTGCCTATGGTTGCAACATTCCCTGTCTGGGAAATCCTTTCTTCTTCTTATACTCCCTGAACTTCCACTGTATCCTAACTCCTCACCGCTGCTGAAAACAGAGAATTAGTCCCCCTGGTCCTGGCAGCTCTCCCTCCTGGTCCACCTCCCACCCTACCTGCAGAGACCATGTACATTACCTGAAGCTCAGTCCTTTCAAACAGAAGCAATCGTTAATTCCCTTCCCTTTTACTGGCACATATGAACAAATGCATGAATTGTTCTACATCAGGAGTTTGTACATTAAAATAAATAAATTAAATTTTAAAAAGATATATTAGAAAATCTTGGGTGTACACTCCCAAGAGCCTCTTTTTTTCGCAAATAAGCAATGGGACGTTGAACTATTCCCTAGAGTTCAACCAACTCAGTAATTAACATTTGCTCTCTCTGAGGGATCCCAGCTAATGTGAGACGCTGTTCTACTGCAGATGGGGGCAGAAACATTCTGATGTAATTATTACGGGTGCCAGGATGCCACCTCTATGACTGTCTCATTAGTATTAATAATGTGAACAACCACCTTGATTGGAACATGCTAATTTATTTCCAGGAACTGTGTTAATCACTTTAAGGTATGAGATTCATCTTTGACATCCTTTGAACTGGACATCCTTCTCATCACATGACAGGTGAAGAAACTGAGGCTTAGAGAAGGTAGGCAACGTTCCTTCCATCACAAGGTCAGTAGCTAGTTAACCAAGATTTGAATTCAAGTTCATCTGACTCTATGGACTGAGTTCCTTCTCACCAGTGGGAAGCCATCAGAACAGGGTAGGGCCCAGCCAAGCACTGTGTAGGCCAGAAACAAGAAGGACGAGGCATTGAAGAAGGAACCGGCCTCATGGAAGTCATTCAGTTAATGACTCTTTAACGATCATTAATACACAAGACACCCGTGAGCAACCGGAAACCACACAGACCACCACCATGGCGCTCACAGGCTGGTGGGTTCACAGCCCTTGAGAGAGTGAGCACGAGGTAAGATGCAGTAACAAATTACAGCAAGTGAAAAAAAAAAAACAAAATAAATTACAGCAAGTACACCGATGGGAAAGTGGAAGGTGCTCTGAGAAATGACAGCAGTGGGGATGGGGCAACTTCAAATCAAATGGTCAGGAAAGTTGCTCCAAGAAAGGAAATTTAAACTAAAAGATATTGAGGCCTTCAGAGATGAGAAGGACTGGACCAGTGAGAGGCCCTTCCTGGCTCCCAGCAAGTGAGTAACTTAACCATAGCAATGACATAAACATTGCTGGAAGCGATTTCCATATATTAACTCACTTAGTCTTTAAAAGAACTCAATAAGGTAGGTAATCTTCTTTTTTTTTTTATTTTTGTAGAGGATAAAACTGAGGCACCCTGGAGTTAAAGACTCTGGCCAGGGCCCCAGATACTCATCAGAGAGCTAAGACTTGGTCCAATGCACTTGGTTCCAAACAATTGGAATATTCCACGGTGTGGAATACTGGTTCCACACTGCATTTTTTATATATAATATAATGTGTACAGGAGGATATATAGTATCTATCCCACTCTGCACAGGGAACCCAATCTGATCAAGGCCAACAGCACATCTGAAGCTTCAGACCCTCACCCTTTACTCTTGCCAAGTTTGCTGAATACCTGTGGCACCTTCCCGTAGCTTAGGGTAGTCTCCTGAGCTTGGCTCTCCTAGGGCCCCCTACATGCCATGGGGCTGCCTCTCCTCTGCTTTAATACTCCATTAGTTCCAACAAAAACGGACTGACCAACAGTCATACTCCCTACCCCAGCTACCCACCCAACCAAGACCATATCTAAAATAACAACAGTTCTGGAACCCAGAATTATCGATTGAAGATCTACCTGACTCTTAAAGGAATATGGTGCCCCCTCAACAGATGGCAGAGGGCTGAGAAACTGTGAGTTACAATACATGACTGGGCCTCTGCAAGCAAAGGGTAAGGCCAGAAAAAGAATAAAGGAAGTTGTCCATGTCTGCTGTCCAGAATGGACGTCCCCACACAGAGACATAGCTCATTCCCCTGACCCTGGACCTCGAACCCCACATCCACGAGGACCTCTCTATCCACATCCTTCCAACATCATGGGCAACTCCCTTGGGGGCAAAAGGGCACAGGCACCCCATTGTGACAGTGTGGGGGGTGCAGTCCTAGGGGAGGTTAAAGACAGGATGAGTTCTAGGAACAACATGGAATAGGCAGTTTGAAATACTCAAGAGTGAGATTACTTCAGATGACTTAGGCAAAGGGAAAGGCAACAGATGGGGCTCTTCCACCCTAAACCCAGCAAAACTACACCCAGATCAAGAAATCTGTGTAAATCAAGTTGGCTTCGGGGTGAGGGTCAATGAAGAGACTCCGTAGCATCCAAGCAGTACAGGGGACCAACAGGAATTCCCACACCCAATCTGCTGGAAGACACCACCCCTGGAGAGACCTCTCTCTGATCAAGAACACACAAGCAAAACTAGTCATGGCAACATCATCACAAGACGGAGTTGTAAAAGTTTCTAAAACACAGGCTGGGCACGGTTGTGGCAGAAAGTATAAAGAAGAAAATAAAGATAATAACCCAAGTTAATGGACACTCAATAGAGCCCAAGCTTTTTTTTTTTTCCACTGGGATACCAGCATTTTGTAGTCACAGTCACCCTTTGGATTCTCACCTCTGTTTCATGGCTGAGAAAAGTTCAGGTTAAGAAGTCAAGGTTGGGCCGGGAGCAATAGTTCATACCTGTAATCCTAGCACGCTGGGAGCCAAGGCTTGCTTGAGCCCATGAGTTGTAGACCAGCCTCAGCCAGAGCCAGACCTCATCTCTAAAGGTGGGTGCCTACAGTCCCAGCTACCGGGAAGCTGAGACAAGAGGATGGCTTGAGCCTAAGAGTTGGAGGTTGCTGTGACTTATGATGCCAAGGCACTCTACCAAGGGCAATAAAGTAAGACTCTGTCTCAAAAAAAAAAAAAAAAATTTTTTTTTCTAAAACACATAAGAACATGATCATAACTAAAAATCCTCAGTAAAACCACACTAGCGAAAAGTACTCCTGTCCGTTTTTTAATAGCATTTGTGCTGTATTTTCCAACACTACAGAAAATTTGACCTACGGTTTTAAAAGAGAGTGAGAGATGATGATGAAATGAAACTGATACACTTTGAGAAGGAAGCTGAAATGAAGAGATTCATTTACATAAGAAAGGATGTGAAGGAACCAAAGGGGGGGAAAATGCAAGCAAAGGAATAAAAGTCCCAATAGAACCAGGAAAGGACAGAATCAACATGCAGAAAATCTCATCGGAGATGTAGGCAACATACTTGAAAAGCTCTCCAAGAGGGAGGGAGAGAAGGACACGGATTTTAAAGATGCATTAACGGAAATGAGAATAGACATCTAAGAGAGGAGAGGGCCAACCAGTGTAAATCCAACAGATGGAAAAAATCAGAATGGGCCAGGAACCCTAATCAAGGCATAAGAGAAGAAATCCCTATGTCCTGAGTCTGAAGGTCAAAAGCAAAAAGAAAAGAAAGAAAGATTTCAGTGATGGGGGAAAGAGAAGTTGAGACTACATCAGCTTAATTTCTAACCTTGCACAACTTCCTCGTATCAAAATATTAAACCTCTACCCTCACACCCCAACCTTCTCTCATCCCAAATGTTAGGCTGAGTTCGGAATATTAAATGCCAGGACACCCCATGTGGAAGAAATAAATATTCTGAACTCAGGAATTCTATAACCCAGGGGTCCTTCAGATAAGGAGGAGGAAGACAGACATCTCATGTCTTAGAGAACAAAATATATATGATGCTTTTTTAAAAAATGACTCCAATGTATACTTCCAAGAACAGTTTGAAAGCTAACTTTTTTTTTATCTTAAAACTCAAGAAGGTGCAAGTAAGGATACACACTAGGTTTAACGCGAAGCAGTGATACCAAATGAATAACTAGAGTCGAGTCAAAGTAATTACTGTAATTATGACAAAACTGAAAGCAAATATAAGATGATTCTTCAGGGATTAGTTGCATATACGACGTAAAAACAGAAATCAAAATGTAATAATGTGATATTTTTCAATGCCAAGTTAAGATACCAAGTGTTAAGAAGGAATCAGTATTATATGGAAAGGGGAAATACAATTGCATTAATTTTGCAGAAGCATATGTTTGTGTATACTGTTAAAACAATTATCTACCTTCAAGAAAGGAAAACATGCCCATAAAATGATATGCATGATCCTAGCAATTTTATTCATATTAGATAAGAATTGAAGAAATGCAAACATCTTAACAGGTGAATAAATAAACCGTGACAGATTCATGCAAAGGGGTACTGCTCAGTAATAAAAATACATGGAACAAATTCATGGGCAGTGTGATGAATGAAAGAGGCCAGACACAGAAGAGGACAGACCAGGCAAAACTCACCTGCAGTGAGGGAAGTCAGATCAGCAGGTGCCGGGCAGAGGGGTGCAGGGTGGGAGTGGTGGGGAGAGTGACCACCACATCCCATGAGGAAACTTTCTGGGAAGATGGAAATATAATTTGACTAGGGTGGTAGGAACTGTATCTGTCAAAAGTCTTCTTTTACACCAAAAAACATGGGCATTTCACCACACATAAATTATGCCTCAATAATGTTGTTTGAAAGACACACGTGAAACACACAGAAATAAAAAGAAGAAACAGACATTTACAAGTCAAATGAGAAGACAGTAATTAGGTCCACACAAGCGTCGCAAAAGATAGCTTTAAAAAATGAAATAGTATAAAAGCATAAAAGCCAAAAAGCATTAAACGAGGAAGCAGAAAAGAGATCAAATATATTATTTCCAAAAGACAAAAAAGTTCCTGTATGTGAACATTTACAGTGGCTTTATTCAATATTTCCCAAAACTGGAAACAACCCTGATAACAGATACACAAACTAAAGTACAATCATGAATAGAATACTACTCAGAAATAAAAGGGAACAAAGTGTTGGTTGGAACAGCAACATGAATGAATCTTAAATTCATTTGCTAAATGAAAGAGCCCAGATCCAAAAGGCTATGTATTTTAATTCTGTTTATGTGATATTTTGGGAAAGGAAAGACTACAGGAACAGAGAACACATCAATGGGTGCCAGGGGCCAGGGGAGGAGGGGAGCATTACATATCGGCTACATGAGGGAATCTCTAGGTGAAAGAACTGCTCTGTGGTACCGTGGGGGTAGATACGTGACTCTGTGTGCTTTCAAAAACCACAAAGCTACAGACCACAAAAAAGTGACCTTTTCTGTATAGTTTTCTTTTTCTAAATCAACCAAGATGTCAGAGGTTCCCAGGATAGAATGCAGCTGTGACAACTGAACCTTACTATATTTACAGATGTCAGATACAACCTACAGGCACAGAGTGGGGAAAGGGAGTTGACCCATATAACTATGGAAAACAATGTTTTCACTGGATAAAATAAAAGCAAGGGCGGTGCCTGTGGCTCAAAGGAGTAAGGCACTGGCTCCATATGCTGGAGGTGGTGGGTTCAAACCCAGCCCTGGCTAAAAAAAAAAAAATAATAATAATAAAAGCAAAAGACAAAAAGAACTGTACATGAACACTGTCCTCTAGTTGGTAAAGTTGTTTCTCAAAGGACAAAGAATAAAGAAATGACCTTACACATACAACTAGGTTTAAGCAAATAAGTAAATAAATTTGCAGGGAATGGGAGCCAGGTCTCTCCCTGGCAGATAAAAATGTGATAAACTAAAGGGGATGGCCAGAATGAAGCCTGGGATACTGGATTAGAGCCAGAGGCATCAGTATGAATTCATGTTTATTTTAATATATATAGATATACAGATAAACATGGAAATAAGGATACACATATTCATGGGTTAATACATACATACCCTATTTTCTGTATCTTTCCTCTGAGAGGATCAAGCCACAGTGATAGCCTGGTAGCAATGAATATATCCAGCATATATGTAGGTATTGGTTTGTAAATATCACATTCTCTAATAAAACACACACACACAAAAAGCATAACAACAACAACAAATAACCACAAGGGCAGCACCTGTGACTCAAAGGAGTAGGGTGCCAGCCCCACATGCTGGAGGTGGTGGGTTCAAACCCAGCCTCGGCCAAAAACTGCAAAAAATAAATAAATAAATAAAACAAGCACAGGTCTCTAAAGAAATGGCTGATTCTAGCACTGAGACAGAAAATGCAGGAGATGAACCTGGAGGATCTTACAGAGCCAGCGAATAAGAAAGTTCTCTAAACAAACAAACAAACCTGCAATGATGGGGGCATAACAAGGCAGCCAACTGAAAAGTTTCCAGTGGCCAAAGGTGGAACAATTTGAATAACAAAATAAATAATGACAATACTGTGTTACAATCCAAAGAATAAAATAAATATCAATGAGCTCATCTGATGTAAATAAATGAAATAATGAATGGTTGGCAAACTGTGGCTAGATGTCTGTTTTTCAGAAATAAAGTTCTACTGGGACACACTGGTTGCCCATGTGTTTAGGGAGTATCTGTGGCTGCTTTCACACTGAACAGAAGAGGTGAGTTGTCACAGGGACTATGTGGCTTGCAAACACATATTTCCTATCTGGCCCATTACATAAAAAGTTTACTGACCCTGATCAGTACAGAAAACCACAAAACCACAAAGACAAACAATAAAAGTGGCAGAAAGAAACAAAGGATATATAAAACAATAAGAAAATAAATAACAAGAGTAAGCCCTTACCTATCAACAATAACCATAAAGGTAAAGGGATTAAATTTCCCAATTAAAAGATATAGACTCACTAAATGGATAAAAAAGAGGACTCATGAGAAACTCACTTCACCACTAAAGACACAAACTGAAAGTGGAGGGATAGGAAAAGATATGCCACACAAAGAGAAACCAAAAATGAACATCAGTAGTTATATCAGATAAAATTGACTGTAATATCAATTACTGTAATCTGTAATATCTGTGAAAGAGACAGAGGAGGTCATTATATAATGATAAAGGGATCAACTCAGCAAGAGGAGACAACAGCTATAAATATATATGCACTCAATATGGCACCACCCAGATATATAAAGCAAATATTATTTGAACTAAAAGGAGAGAAGATCTCAATATATTAATAGTTGGAGACTTCAACACCCCACTCTCAGCAGCAGGTCTTCTAGAGAGACAATCAGCAAAGAAACATTAGCTTTTAAATTGTACTAGAAACCAAATGGACCCAATGGGCATTGACAGAGCATTCCACCCAACAGCTGCAGAATATACATTCTTTTCATCAGCACATAAAGTCTGCTCCAGAACAGATCATATGATATTCCACAAAACAAGTCTCAATACATTTTTAAAAACTGAAATCATAGCAAGTACGTTTTCTGACCATGATGAAATAAAACTAGAAACTAATAACAAGAAGAACTTTGGAAACTGCAAAAGTCACAAAAATTAAACATGTTCTAAAGGACCCAATGAGTCAATGAAGAAATTAAGAATTTAATTTAAAAATTTCTTGAGACAAATTAAAACAGAAGCACAACACACCTATAGGATACAGCAAAAGTAGCTGTATCAAAAAGCAGAAAGATTTCAAACGAATAACCTAATAATACACTTCAAGGAGCTAGAAAAGCAAGAAAAAGCCAAACCCCAAATTATTATTAAATGACAAGTAACAGACTGAGAAAATATTCACATCTGCAACAAAAGAGCAACATCAAGGCTGAGGTAAGAGGATCACTTGAGCCCAGAGTTTGAGGTTGCTGTGACCTATGACACCACAGCACTGTATCCAGGGCCACAGGACTCTGTCTCAAAAAAAGAAAAAAAAGACTAACATCCAGGATATATAAAGAACTTCAGAGTCAATTAAGATTTTAAAAATGTAAAATGGGCAAAGAACCAAAATAAGAAATAGAAATCAAAGAAATAATAATTGACATAAACATATTAAAAAGAGGGTCAACTCACTGCTAATCAGGGATGTGAAAATTAAAATAGCAAGAAAGATTAGAAAACATTTAAAAGGTTGATAATATCCTGTGTTGGCAGGGATAAGAACATCTACATATGTTCTTGGCATATGTAAACTGCCATACCCTGTAGGAAGGGAATTTAACAGATCAATGAAAATGAACACATGTAACCTTCTCCCTCCTGCCCCTCTCCACACACAGTACACAGGGCCACATCACATCAGCCAGTGTCTAGCAATATCTCTGGCCAATAGTCAGGGAGCAGAAGAAATGTGTCACCGCGGAGCAGAAATGTTTAATTCACTATTCTCTCTTTCTTCCCTGCTACAGTAACAGAAAGATGGTGCATTGCCTATGATGCAGCCTGTGCCTCTGAGGGACTCGGTGGGCAGAACATCCCACCAGACAGTGCTGGACACCCAGCACGAGTGGAACCCTGGCTGTGTTAGCCACTTGGCAAACTCTGCATGAGCCCTGGATCCAGCAATTTGACTGCAGCCTATCCATCCTGATTGTATAACCAATACTAGCAGGAAAAAGAAATAAAGGTGGATTCTAGGTTTCATCTACTGAAGGAGAATGGCTGAATAAATCAAGGGAGAGGAGCTGCATATCTTGATGTATATAGTATGATCCTGTTTATGTTAAAATATGTATATGAAAATGAACAGATAAAGGCCTGGGAAAATACGCTGTTAATCTCTCTTTTTTTTTTTTTTTTTGAGACAGAGTCTCACTTTGTCACCCTCAGTAGAGTGCCATGGCATCACAGCTCACAGCAACCTCAAACTCTTGAACTCAAATGGCTCTCCTGCCTCAGCCTCCCAAGTAGCTGGGACTACAGGGGCCCGCCACAACACCCAGCTATTTTTAGAGACGAGGTCTCACTCTTGCTTGGGCTGGTCTTGAACCTGTGAGCTCAGGCAATCTACCTTCCTTGGCCTCCCAAAGTGCTGGTATTACAGGCATGAGCAACCGCACCTGGCCCCCACTCTTAATTTCTATAGCTACTGCCTAATTATTAATGGTTGCTTGCTCTAAGCTATAGAAAAGGTCATAGGTGCTCAGTGCCTACAGCTCAGTGGTTATGGCACTAGCACATACACCAGAGCTGGCAGGTTCAAACCCTGCCCCAGCTGGCTAAACAACAATGACAATTGCAACAAAAAAATAGCCGGGCATTGTGGCAAGTGCCTGTAGTCCCAGCTACTTGGGAAGCTGAGGCAAGAGAATTGCTTGAGGCTCAGCGCCTGTGGCTCAAGTGGCTAAGGCACCAGCCACATACACCTAAGGTGGTGGGTTCGAATCCAGCCCGGGCCTGCCAAACAACAATGATGGCTGCAACCAAAAAAATAGCCAGGTGTTGTGGCAGGCGCCTGTGACCCCAGCTACTTGGGAGGCAGAAGCAGGAGACTCACTTGAGTCCAGGAGTTGGAGGTTGCTGTGAGCTGTGATGCCATGGCACTCTACCCAGGGGGACAGCTTGAGGCTCTGTCAAAAAAAAAAAATAATAACATAGAGAAAAGTAGGAAAAAATACAAGTAAATATTTCACTGATTTTGGATTAGGGAAAGATGTTCTAGGTGTCAAAGTAATATGAATAAATCAGAAAGGAAAATATTGATAATTTTCTTTTTACATAAGACTTCTGTTGACCAAAGTCTCATATACAAAATTAAAAGGAAAAGAACAGGCTCAGCGCCTGTGGCTCAAGTAGCTAAGGCACCAGCCACATACACCTAAGGTGGTGGGTTTGAATCCAGCCCAGACCCGCCTAACAACAATGGTGGCTGTAACCAAAAAAATAGCCAGGTGTTGTGGCGGGCGCCTGTGATCCCAGCTACTTGGGAGGCTGAAGCAGGAGACTCGCTTCAGCCCAGGAGTTGGAGGCTGCTGTGCGCTGTGATGCCATAGCACTCTACCCAGGGGGACAGCTTGAGGCTCTGTCTCAAAAATAAAAGGAAAAGAACAAACTGATAAAGACTTTATAGTCTTGGACCGGCGCCTGTGGCTCAAGCGGCTAAGGCGCCAGCCACATACAACTAAGGTGGCGGTTCGAATCCCCAGCCTGGGCCCGCCAAACAACATGATGGCTGCAACCAAAAAATGGCCAGGCGTTGTGGCGGGCGCCTGTAGTCCCAGGTACTTGGGAGGCTGAAGCAGGAGACTCGCTTGAGTCCAGGAGTTGGAGGTTGCTGTGAGCGTGATGCCATGGCACTCTACCCAGGGGGATAGCTTGAGGCTTCGTCTCAAAAAAAAAAAAAAAGACTTTATAGTCTTAACACATAAAGAGTTCATACAAATCAATAAGAGATTCTACCAAAGAAATGGCCTATTCCTTTCTTGATTTCAATGCCAAACCTGAGTTAAGGCTATTTCCTTTTTAGCATTTAGTTCTGCAAAAGCTTCCTGCCTCCAGTCTTCCTTCTCCAAACCATCCCTCACCCCGTCCTTAGTTATTTTTCTAAAACACAAGTGTCTTCTCAGCAACCATAAATGGCTTTCTATCACACAGATAAGAAAGGTAAAATTTCTTAGCTTGGCACTGAAGGCCTTTCTTCTCACCTTTCCAGTCTCTTTTTTTTGGCTTGACATTTGTGAACTCCATGTGCTAATCTGTCTCCTTGACTATTTTAGGCTTTATTCTCAGCAGTCTCTTCTACTGGAGTACCCTCTGTCTCTACACTAAAGCCCCAGCACCACAGCACACCTATCCAACCCTCACTCCTTCTCAAATGCTCTGCTCAAATCCTTGCTGGCCTCCTCAGACAGCCACTCTTCTCTATACACACACACACACACACACACACACACACACACACACACAAAGGCTAGCTCAGTGGCTCACACCTTTAATCCTAATACCTTGGGAGACCAATGAGGGAGAATCACTTGAGGTGAAGAGTTCAAGATTAGCCTGAGCAACACCATGAGACCCTGTCTCTATAAAAAATAGAAAAATTAGGCTCGGTGCCTATAGCTCAGCAGCTACGGCACCAGCCACATACACCAAAGCTGGCAGGTTCAAACCCAACCTGGGCCTGCCAAACAACAATGACAATTACAACATAAAAATAGCTGGGCGTTGTGGTGGGCGCCTGTAGTCTCAGCTACTTGGGAAGCTGAGGCAAGAGAATCACTTAAGCCCATGAGTTTGAGGTTGCTGTGAGCTGTGACACTACAGCACTCTACTGAGGGTGATATAGTGAGACTCTCACTCAAAAAAAAAAAAAAAGAAAAATTAGCTAGGTGTGGTAGTGTGCACTGTAGTCCCAGCTACTCAGGAGGCTGAGGCAAGAGGATCACTTGAGATTGTGAGTTGGAGGTTACAGTGAGCTAAGATGATACTACTGTACTCTAGCCCAGGCAACAGAGTGAGACCCTGTCTCAATAAATAAACTTTTAAATACATAGCCAAAAAATTGCAAATGTTTCTAAGTAGAAATTTTCTAAAGACTGCTATAATGAATGATAATTACTTGCAAACAAATAACATCCCAAAAAATAATTTGTGTTCATTTGAGTAGCATATACATGCTTTCTAAAGTGTATTTTACATTATTATTTTCACTAGCAAAAGTTAGGCTAACAAATTATAAGCATTACCCATATTCTGAATTAGCAGATAACATAAAAGAAATTTTAATGGTGTTACTACCACTGCTGAGTGGGAATATGGTTGAATAAAGCAACAAACTAACATTCCTTTCCAAACATAAATTTGCTCAACCCCATTACTGCTTTATTCCACTGAGATGTATCTCCTATTTCAGCACCTTACTGTCTTGGCACTGTTACTCTGAACCCTTTTTATTTAAACAATTCACAGAAAGAATGTTCCACTTCTGTTCACAGATGTCGTATTCACTTGTGTTTGTCATTTACTGAGCACATAAGCTTGCATCTAGTACTGTGCCGATTACAAAACAGGTCACTAGTCATTATTTCTGCCCTCAAGAAGATAACGGTCCAGTTGCAAAAATAAGATGAAAACAGATATAAACTAATCATAAAACAATTCAACAGTGGATAAGTATCAAATTTTGTTGTACAGTTGTTACCTCATATATGCTGGAAATGTTGAGAGGTAGTCAGAGAAGTCCTCATTAAAAGAAGGCACTTAAGGAGAGCTCAGAAGTTTAGGAAAAAATTGAGCTATTAGAAAGAATGAAAAGGCACCCTGCCTGGGAAGACATCCTACCTGAGATTTTCTCCATCTCTTCCAACAGCTTTTCCAAGTCCTTATTCAGGTCTGACAGCATTTTCAGCATGTTGTCATAGCTTCTTTCCCCAGAGTCAGAATCAGCCATCTCGGTGGTACACAGAAAAAAGCTGTTGTGAAACAGACCTATGTTTTAATTCCAGCTCCACTGCTAACACCTGGGTGATTCATCCGAAGAATTCTTTCCCCATGTCTTAGATTCTGATGTCATTTGCCCCACAGGGCTGTTGTAAAGGTAAATGAGAATGTGCATAAAAGGCCCCACATAGCATTTGGTACATATTGGTCATCCTTTCCCTTTTTTCAATCCTTGCCATACAAACTGTTCTTCAAACAGCTGAGGGCTGGAATAGTTAAAGTAGAAGACATTTTCACTGTCATAAGGGAAAAAGGTCTTGGCCATGATGGTGACAAATAGTGGAATTTATTTTGGCAAAACTGTATTGAGTACCCACGAAAAGGTAAGCTGTTGTGCTGATATGACATGAAGATATAATCCCTGCCCTAAGGAATTTCTAATGCAATACTGGGAGTAAGTCATACAGATACCATATTGCTGGGGTCCTGCCCCCGGGGCTGGGTCCGTTAAGACCTGTGGATCTTGCAGTGACTGACTGAAGAAATATAAAGTTAGAAAAGGCAAGAAAGAGGGCACACCTGTGGCTCAGCGGGTAGGGCGCCAGCCCCATATACTGAGGGTGGTGGGTTCAAACCTGGCCCTGGCCAAATGGTAACAACAAAAATAGCCAGATGTGGTGGCCGGCACCTGTAGTCCCAGCTACTTGGGAGGCTGAGGCCAGAGAATCACCTAAGCCCAGGAGTTGGAGGTTGCTGTGAGTTGTGACGTCACAGCACTCAACCGAGGGCCATAAAGTGAGACTCTGCCTCTAAAAAGAAAAAAGAAAGAAAGAAATGACAAGAAAGAAAGAGACAAGATACATAGAATAGAATTTTCAAAGGTGGGAACACAGGGGACCACTGCCCTTTTGTGGGGTTCCACTCAGCTTTTATTGAAGGCTATTTGCTCATTACCCACAGAGGGTAAGCTGTGGAAGGGAACAAAGATGCCAGCAGTTTTTCTGAGTGAGCATATCAGCTCCTATTGTTTCTATAATTATTAACCTTAAGGGTCTGAGCAGCCTTGAGAAATCTGGAACCTGAGCCTTCTGTGGGGGTGGCCTTTGGCCTGCGGTCACACACACACAGATTCCTAGGTTTTAGTCTCCGCTAGTTCACTGTGGAGTAAAACGCAGGTGGCTTCAATCTCCTTTGAAGAATCGGTGGGAAAGAAGAATTTTCCTCTCATCACCACCACAGAGGGTCTTCCTCTGCGATAAGGGATATAAGCCCTCCTGCCCATATTTCAGGTCTAAAGCTTTTCTCAGCAAAATGCAAATCTCCACAACAGGTATTTGCTTTGACTGTTATCTAGGCCTAGTTAATGATTCTCACTAGGCATTGCTCACAGCTTCCCCTGTGGCCATTATATAGATGAAAAGTATATATGTCTTTGCCTTTGCCGTTTCTGAGAGTAAGCATGTACAAATCTTGCCTGGCACAATTCAGGAGAGACTGAGGCAGAACTCCATATGGCTTGGCACCAAGGAAGTAAAATTAGTAAAATTCCTGTGCCTAGACCCGGAGGCTGGGCCTGCAGGCGCGTTGCTGGAATGTCGCCAGGATCTCTAAATTGTGGTTTTGCAAGATTAAGATACTGCCTCCAGATGGCTGGAGGCTGAGAACAATCAGCCTTTTTTCCCCTAGCAGTTTTCATATCTATCAACAAGTGGGCTAGGGAGTTAACAGTCTGCTTCTTCACCGCTACTATTTTGAGTATAACAGATAACTTAGAAGAATGTGTCTTACTAAAAAGTTAGTTTGTTTTTTATAATATGTGAGGTAATGGTATGAATATTCATTAACAACATGTTCATCTAGCAGCAGGAAAGAAATAATAAAACTTTGCTATCTGCCATCAGAGCGGTAGTCTCCTTTATGTCGTAATTATTCCACTGCAAAATCTACACCTCCGTCGCCGGCCACTCATAAGAAACATTCACAACACCATTATTCCTTCAGAGTGTTCACAGATCCAGCACATTTGGCACATTTGGTAAACTGTATCCCCCTATAAGCCAGTTTCCAGGAACAGCAGGAAACTTGATCAGATAAGAAATTTAGCAGTGGCTGGTTTAAAGTTAACTAGCTGACTTTCCTTTGTTCTGTCTCACTCAACTCACTTTTTTATTTTCCCCTTTTCCTGAGGGTGTTTTCCCTTGCCAAGAATGGGGTCTTTGGTCCTCATTCTGCCTGCACCATATGACAAACCAGAATATAACAGATGCCAAAGTAGATACCTAAACAGCAGTTAATATAATAAATATAGATAGGAAATTATGGGAGCCTGAAGAAGGTAAGTTTAATTCTAAAATAGGAAATCATTCCAAAATTTTCAGATTAAAAAAAATTATAGAGGCTCAGGGCCTATAGCACAGTGGTTAAGGTGCCAGCCACATGCATCAAGGCTGGTGGGTTTGAGCCCAGCCTGGGCCAGCTAAACAACAATGATAACTGCAACAAGAAAATAGCCAGACATTGTGGTGGGGTACCTGTAGTTGCAGCTACTTGGGAGGCTGAGGCAAGAGAATGGCTTGAGCCTAAGAGTTTGAGGTTGTTGTGAGCTGTGACGCCAGGGCACTCTACCAAGGGCAACATAGTGAGACTATGTCTCAAAAAAAAAATTACAGATCAACTTAATTTTCCAGAAGGACTATCTTGGGCATTAGAGGCAGTATCCCATACAGACAGTCCTGGTTCTAGAATAGAACTGCCAGGATTCAAATCTTAGCTCCACAACATAGTAGCTATTTTACCTTTGGCGATTCACTTATCTTCCTGACAAAATGTTTTTGTAATTTGTAAAAGCTTTATAATTTTTTTTTTCCTTTGGAGACAGAGCCTCAAGCTGTCGCCCTGGGTAGAGTGCTGTGGCCTCACAGCTCACAGCAACCTCCAACTCCTGGGCTCAAGCGAGTCTCCTGCCTCTGCCTCCCAAGTAGCTGGGACTACAGGCACCAGCCACAACGTCTGGCTATTTTTTGGTTGCAGCCATCATTGTTGATTGGTGGGCCCAGGCTGGATTCGAACCCGCCACCTTAGGTGTATGTGGCTGGCGCCTTAGCCACTTGAGCCACAGGCGCCGAGCCAAAAGCTTTATAATTTTTAAAAGGAAATTATTAATAGTACCTATATCTTACAGGGTTTGTAAAGATTAAAAGATATAAACTATATACTGTTCAGTAAATCGTTATTTAAAATATTGAACTTAAATCATTCTAGGTCCTTCCCTGATCTTTATTAATATACATTAATTAATTCCATTAATATTTGATGCTCACTGATTTATGTACAAGGCACTAGGCTAGGAAAGATGGGAGAGAAATAGATTACAAAGCTATATGAATTGTCAGGGAACTTACAGTCACATGAAGGTGAAGGAATGAGCCAGATGACCATAAAACAGGGAGGGATGGGCCACAGACACTATGTTATTGTTCTCCCTGTACATGTGGACATGTGGTGAAAGCTTGCTTGGCTTTTGCTGAGAGTTAGAGGCCTCCATTCAGTCCTCCTGTGGCTCCCTGGGCTTCCCTCACCATGGTGCATCTCAGATGGTGTCATGATTGTGGACTCCTCCTCCTCCTCAACTAGATTAAGAAGTTCTGGGGAGCAGGGGCTGTCTTTCAAGGTATTATTCCTACTGTTTATCTCGGGGCTAGGAAAGCAGCAAGTGGTCAGTAAATGCTGGCCAAATAAAGGAAGGAATGACTTATAAAGCTCTAATTCTGAGAGAAGGTCCTGGTCTTACCTCCTCCCATCCTCCCTGTAGGGTAGGAATTCTGAGGGAGGAGCAGAGAGCCTTCTAACAGACCTGAGAGTCAGATCTTCCCACCTCAACCTCCCAGAGTGCTAGGGCCACAGGCCTGAGCCATCATGTCTGGCCCAACATAATAAATAATAATTTTTGAAACCAAAGTAAACATTCAAATAGTCTTTTCTCTGCCTAAAACAAGACAAAAAAACCTTTGAAGGCATAAAAATTGGTATTTATCAATATCTAACCATGTCTTCTATATACCCTAACTTCAATCATACCAACTATTTAATTTAGTAAATTTGGGTACCCACTAGGAGTAAAAAACAAGTAAGCACATAGTCTTTCCCATCAAGAAAATCAGTCTGGTAAAAAGACTCTTGTAAAGCAAGAGTCCTTGAAGATAGTTTTTCATCCAAATGTCCTTACTTAGTTTCAAACCAAAGCCTTCTGTTATAAAATGGTCCTTATAGCTGCATCATTTGAAAATTCTAAAAACACTACTTTCTCTCTTGCCTCCATTGCTTTATAAGTACCATTACTCAAGTGCCTGAAATGTTCTTCTCTCTCTCTTATTATTATTACTGTTGCTATTGTTTTGAGACAGGGTCTCATTCTGTTGCCCTGATACAGTGCCGTGGTCTCAGCCTACCTCACAGCAACCTCAAACTCCTGGGCTCAAGCAATCCTCCTACCTCAGCCTCCAGAGTAGCCTTCTTTCTTTTTTTTTTTTTTGGCCAGGTCTGGGTTTGAACCCACTATCTCTGGCATATGGGGCTGGCACCCTACCCTTTTGAGCCACAGGTGCCGCCCTCTTTCTTTCTTCCCCCCCTTCTGTTTAAAGAGTTAGCTGCAGGGTCATTTTTTCTAGAAGTCTTTCTTTGTATTTCCCATCAGCCAACTCTGAAGGTTAGTTTGCATACCTCTTTTACATTCCCACAGCTTCTGTACCTGCTTCCAGACAGATACTGTTTTAAGTATTTTAATTTTTTTTTTTTTTGGTTGCAGCCATTATTGTTGTTTGGCGGGTCCGGGCTGGATTCAAACCTGCCACCCTAGGTGTATGTGGCTGGCACCCTAGCCGCTTGAGCCACAGGTGCCAAGCCAATTTTTTTTTTTTTTTTTTTGAGACAGAGTCTCACTTTCTTGCCCTTGGGAGAGTGCCATTGCACACTGCTCACAGCAACCTCCAGCTCTTGGGCTTAGGTGATTCTCTTGCCTCAGCCTCCTAAGTGGCTGGGACTACAGACGCGTGCCACAACGCCTGGCTATTTTTTTGTTGTGGTTTGGCTAGGGATGGGTTTGAACCCGCCACCCTCGGTATATGGGGCCCTACTCACTGAGCCACAGGCGCCGTCAAGTATCTTAACTTTTGTAATAATCCTATAAGGCAAGTACTATGATCATCCCAAATTACAGATGAGGAAAAAAACTAGGCTCAGGAAAGTTAACTAAGTCGTCTAAGGTCAGACAACAAATGCATACAGAATTGGGTGCTGGTAATCTTGCTCCAGTTTGTGCTCTCACACACCCTACTATTGGTGCTAAGTTGTTTTTTTTTTTTTTTTTTTTTTTTTTTTTTTGTGAGACAAAGTCTTACTATGTTGCTCTGGGTAGAGTGCTGTGGCATACTTGCTCTCAGCAACCTCAAACTCTTGTGTTCAAGCAATCTTCCTGCCTCAGCTTCCTGAGTAGTTGGGACTACAAGCACTCACCACAATGCCTGACTAGTTTTTCTATTTTTAGTAGAGATGGCATTTGGGTCTTGACTTCTGAGCTCTGGTAATCCACTTGCCTTGGTGTCTCAGAGTGCTACAATCACAGGTGTGAGCCACTGTACCTGGCCATGCTCAATAAATTCTTCTTCTTTTTTTTTTATTGGGACAGAGACTCACTTTGTCACCCTTGGTAGAGTGCCATGGTGTCCTAGCTCACTGCAACCTCAAACTTTTGGCCTGAAGCAATCCTCTTGCCAAAAGACTCCCCAGTAGCTGGGACTACAGGCACCTGCCATAATGATTGACTATTTTTTTCTGTTTAGCAGGCCAGGGCTGGGTTTGAACCCACCAGCCCCAGAGCATGTGGCCAGTGCCCTAACCACTGAGCAATGGGTACCCAGCCCTCTAAATTCTTAATGAATATATGAGTGGAACTGACAAAAGATAGTTAGCAATTGGAGAAAGGTTCTATTAACCCAGAAAACCCAGCCTAGAATCCCAGTTCTGTCATTTACTGACATCTTAGAAAGTTATCCAATGGCTTTAGGCCTCAGTTTCCCCTTTTGTGGAATGGTAACTACTTTACAGGTTGTTGTGAAGCTCTGCATGGCCTGGCATATATTAGGTACCTAAATCTAGCAAATTAAATAGTTAGCATGGCTATACATGAAAGGTACAGAGAATAGTTGCTCAGAAAATATCTTATTATAACTAGAAAGTGAAAAATAAATGAGTCAATAATGTAAAAGAACTATGTACATTTTCTGAAAGCACTGAATGATTTAATCCTCACAACATTACAAAGTAAGTGCTATTATTATTTCCATTGTACAGATAAGGAAACCTAGGATTATAGGAATTAAGCACTCTAATGAAGATCACATAGCTAAATAATGGCAGAGCTGGATTAAAATCCAGACCTATCTGGTTCTATAGCTATATCTCCTTGGCACTACATTTTCTCACAATTGACTTTGAATTCAGTGGTTTTGAGTCTGTCAGGATAGATAAAGCAAAGGAAGAGAAAGGATGAGAGTGAGAGGATGGGACCCATCAGCTGATAAGTTCAATTATTATGAGGCAGCTTGAGTGTGTGGTGTCTATGGGGTAACCAGGCAAAGCAATATCCAACAAGCAGTTGAGGTACAGAATTAGAGCCCTACAGAGAGGCTAGGCTGAAAATAAAGATTTGATTGTGATTTAAATTATGGGGAGAGATGAAAATGTTCTCAATGAGTGTCTCAAGGGAGAAGAGAAAATGGACTAGGAAGGAATCCTGAAAAGAAAAAGCATTTAAAGAGTAGAAGGAAACAAGTCCATAAATGCACTGATAAACAGTAAGAAATGTAAGAAACCAGGGTGCATGTATTGAAAGCCAATGGAAGAGGGGAGTGAGTGACAAATGAGTCAACAAATATTTATTGAAGGCTAGGCACTATTTTAGGTGAGGCTAGAATATATCAGTGAACAAAACAAACAATAATCTAATAATCCTTGCCCTTGCGGAGTTTACATTTTAGTTAGGGGAACTAGGCAATAAACACATAAATATACAAAATGTCATGTACCGACAAATGCTATAGAGAAAACAAAAGCAAGATAAGGGGGGCTACAGAGTAATGGAGTGCAGGGAGCCACTCCACATATGGCAGATGAGGAAGTCCCCTCTGAAAGAGTGAATCTTGAAATAGACCCAAAGAAAGCACATGAGCCCTATGGATATCTTGGGAGAAGAGTTCTAGGGATAGTGAACTCCCAAAAGGCTTTGAGGCTAAGCATGATTGGTGTGGCTGAGGAAGAATAAGAAGCCTAAGTTAGAATGGAATAAAGTAGGGCAGGATGTTCAGAAATGAAGCAGAGAGGTTAGAGAGGATGTTGCAGTTTATGTGGGACTTTGGCTTTTATTCTGAGTGATATGAGACATTGGAGGGATTTGACAGGAATATGGATAATGTTTTTAAACGATCACTCTGGGCTTGGCGCCTGTGGCTCAAGTGGCTAAGGCGCCAGCCACATACACCTAAGGTTGTGGGTTTGAATCCAGCCTGGGCCCGCCAAATAACAATGACAGCTGCAACCGAAAAACAGCCAGGTGTTGTAGCGGGTGCCTGTGGTCCCAGCTACTTGGGAGGCTGAGGCAGGAAACTCACTTGAGCCCAGGAGTTGGAGGTTGCTGTGAGCTGTGATGCTACAGCACTCTACCCAGGGTGACAGCTTGAGGCTCTGCCTCAAAAAATAAATAAATAAATAAATAAAAGATCACTCTGAATGCTATGTTAAGAATAGACTGGGGGGCGGTGCCTGTGGCTCAGTGAGTAGGGTGCTGGCCCCATATACCGAGGGTGGTGGGTTCAAACCCGGCTCCGGCCAAACTGCCACAAACAACAACAACAACAACAACAAAAAGCTGGGGCTCGGCGCCTATAGCTCAACCGGCTAAGGCACCAGCCACGTACACCTAAGGTGGTGGGTTCGAATCCCCAGCCCGGACCCACCAAACAACAATGACGGCTGCAACCAAAAAATAGCCGGGCTTTGTGGCGGGCGCCTGTGGTCCCAGCTACTTGGGAGGCGGAGGCAAGAGGCTCGCTTGAGTCCAGGAGTTGGAGGTTGCTTTGAGATGTGATGCCACGGCACTCTACCCAGGGGGACAGTTTGAGGCTCTGTCTCAAAAAAAAAAAAAAAGCTGGGCATTGTGGCAGGTGCTTGTAGTTCCAGCTACTCCGGAGGCTGGGGCAAGAGAATCACCTAAGCCCAGGAGTTGGAGGTTGTTGTGAGCTGTGACACCACGATACTCTACTGAGGGCGATAAAGTGAGACTGTCTCTAAAAAAAAAAAAAAAAAAAAGAATAGACTGGGGATGGAGATGATAGAACAGGGAGAACCGAGTAGAAGTCTACTACAAAATTCTAGGTAAGGGATGATGGATAGAGTTAGGATCAGAGTTTTATCTTTTTTTTTTCTTTTTGAGACAGAGCCTCAAGCTGTCTCCCTGGGTAGAGGCCGTGGCATAGCTCACAGCAACCTCCAACTCCTGGGCTCAAGCGAGTCTCCTGCCTCCACCTCCCAAGTTGCTGGGACCACAGGCACCCACCACAATGCCTGGCTATTTCTCTTCTGGTTACAGCCATCATTGTTGTTTGGCGGCCCAGGCTGGATTCGAACCCGCCACCTTAGGTGTATGTGGCTGGAGCCCTAGCCACCTGAGCCACAGGCGCCGAGTCTGGACCAGAGTTTTAGAGGTGGAGGTAGTGAGAAATGATTAGATTCTGGATATGTTATGAAAATAGAGCCAACAGTATTTGCTGACATCCAAATGCAAATTTGAATCTGGAATATAGTTAAATGCCTCATTAAACATCTATATTTGGAATTATTAAAGTATAAATGACACTTAAAGCCATAGGATTTGGCACAGTGGCACATGCCTTAGTCCCAGCTACTTAGGAGGCTGAGGCAGGAAGATTGCTTGAACCCATGAGTTCTGGTCTGTAGTGTAATTGGGTGTCCAACCCACGCTTGGCACCAATATGATGACCTCCATGGAGTGGAGAATAGTTTGCTTAAGAAGGGGTGAACTGGCCCTACATCATAAATGGAACATTAAAAATCCCATGCTGGGGCTCGGCGCCTGTGGCTCAAGTGGCTAAGGCGCCAGCCACATACACCCAAGGTGGCGGGTTCAAATCCCCAGCCCGGGCCCGCCAAACAACAATGATGGCTGCAACCAAAAGATGGCCAGGCGTTGTGGTGGGCGCCTGTAGTCCCAGCTACTTGGGAGGCTGAGGCAGGAGACTCGCTTGAGCCCAGGAGTTGGAGGTTGCTGTGAGCCTGATGTCATGGCACTCTACCCAGGGGGATAGCTTGAGGCTCTGTCTCAAAAAAAAAAAAAATCCCATGCTGGCTCAATGCCCATAGCATAGTGGTTAGGGCGCCAGCCACATACATCTAGGCTGGTGGGTTCAAACCTGGCCTGGGCCAGCAATGACAATGACAACTGCAACAAAAAAGTAGTTGGGCATTGTGGCTGGCACCTGTGGTCCCAGCTACTTGGGAGGCTGAGGCAAGAGAATTGCTCAAGCCCAAGAGTTTGAGGTTTCTGTGGGCTGTGATGCCATGGTACTCTATAGAGGGCAACATAGTGAGACTCTGTCTCAAAAACAAAAACAAAAACAAAAAAGAACTCCCATGCTGATCAGTAAGTGGGGTCTTCCCTGTGAATAGTCATTGTACTCCAGCCTGGGCAATACAGTGAGATATTATCTCTTAATAAATAAATAATTAAGAAAATAGTAAAGCTATGGGACTAGTTGGGATCACCTAGGAGGTAAACATAGATGGAAGAGAGGTCTGAGCTCTCCAGTGTTTAGAATCTGGAAAGATGAAGAGGAACCAGCAAAGGAGATTGAAAAGCAGACAGTGAGGTAGCAGCAAAACCAGGAGAGAGTAGTATCTTTTTTTTTTTTTTTTTTTTTGAGACAGAGCCTCAAGCTGTTCCCCCTGGGTAGAGTGCCGTGGCATTACAGCTCACAACAACCTCCAACTCCTGGGCTCAAGCGAGTCTCTTGTCTCCGCCTCCCAAGTAGCTGGGACCACAGG